>JAJJMA010153282.1:0-13798 GCA_023529015.1 Papaver nudicaule
TTGATACTAATTATCCCATATCAAACATTCACAAGACTTCGAGACTAATGATGGTTATCGACTAAACGCTACTTTGGATCCTCGTCCCCATACGTATCCAATAAATGGAACAATGATCTTAAGGACTCATCAGAAACTCTAAAGTAGTAAATAATCTTAAAAGGCAACTGAATTAAACGGATCCACAACGAAGTGTCTCATATCCATATTATTAAACCTTATTCATCATATAAATTCATATCGCAACAATTATAGATCTTTCTGGTGATGGTTAAACTCGATTCAATGCAGCTTGGGAATGATACTGTATAATCTGTTCTTCCGATTTCGGAAGGTATTTTGACTATAGTATCTCCTCTTGTGATTTTGTCGACCCCTCCCCTCTTGGTGAGGAGGAGTATTTATAAGGATTAAGGGAAGGGATTCCTCTTCGCTATCCTTCGTTTCTTATGATGCCTTGATGGTCTTTCGCGACAGCTGGCTTCTGCACACCGCCCATACGGTGCAACCCTGTGTTTACACCTCTCAATTGGTGTATATCTTCGTTATATGAATCCCTTGATGCTCTCGATGTACAACAAAATTGCCCTTCACCGACAAACCAGATCGTCGAAAAAAATACCATTTTCGTCGCTAATTCTATTTGGCGACGTTATTTTTTTTGTTGCCATGGATGTCGCTAAATGTATACATCGACATAAATATAAATTTTGTCGCAAAAGTCTTGTTAGCGTCAAAATAAAAATTGTAGCTGAAAAAACAAATTCACCGACCAAAAATATATATTGTCGATAAATCTTTTTATTAGCGACAACATATTTTTGTCGCACCTATATTTTATTCTGCGACCGCATCTACTTTTGTCGGTAAATCAAAACATACTGCGATGAACTATTTTGCCGCAAAAACCATCATAACATGTCAGAGAACTTCTTTTGTTGTCGCTAATAGTAATTTTTGGCTACAAAAGGGTTCGCATCAAAAGATACAATAAAAGTTATTTAACAACAAAAATACTTGTATTCGTGATGACATTTCTTTAAAATTTCATATACATACAGATTGTTCACACAAAGCAAAAGAAAGAAAAAAGATAGAAATTAATAAATATATTTTTCAGTACCTAACCTATCTCTGCATACAGCAGAAAAGAGAAAGAAAAACAAAAAAAATAAATAGTTAGATCACTTGTTGTTGTTGTATCGCCCTATTATGGACAGACAACCGAATATGAAAACAGAAGAATACAGAGAAATGTAGCACATAGCTTAGAATTTATTACGAGCTTTTCAAGTGTTCTGGAATACTGACCTTTCCTATAAGATTTATGTGGAGAAAGAAAAGTCTGCACCAAAGGCACACAAACAAGTAAGGAAATCACATAACATAGTGCCTGCATAAAAAACTTAATATTAGATTCATTAAGCAAAATTCTTAAAACTCGATGCTTAACCCACAACGAAATGCCAGTGGTGTCTTTTTGACAAACAAATGGGAGCTTAGGCTTTGTTTACCGGTTAACACGGTTAAAATTCAGCTTGAGTCTAACTAGTCAAATTTGAGGTCTATAAAGAGACATATCACTATAGCTGCAAAAGAAGCATAAGAGAAACCATTTCCTATCCGCAAAAGGGGTGTGACAGATGCAACAATAGTGATGGTGAAAACCTGGATCTGTTAGCTATTATCACCCTCACAATGAGCACCAACTGTTTGAATTCCAAACAATTTTAATGCTAGCATTAGCTGTATTATTAAAATATAGAGTAGGATAAAATTGAAGATTTTTTTTTTTTTTTTTTTTTTTTTGATACTGCTGAGGATCGACCTCAGCCCTCCCCTATGGGGAGCCAGCGAGAAACCACTGAGCTATGCTCATGTTCTCGGATAAAATTGAAGATTGGTGAGTACCCTTAGCTTAAGTTCAGCCTTTAACCATTCTTTACCCTCCCATTCTGCTCATCCCAATGCTTCGTCCAGTTGATTCTCGAAGATTGTTTACACCCCAAATGTAATCAGAATATTGTAGTGTTTGATTGTCTCCATCAGGTCGAACCTCTTCATCATAATCAAGTTGCTCCTTATGGCACAAAGTTTCTCATGAAAGATACAAGAGCAGCAGTACACCTAACCTCTTCTTCATAGTGCAGAAGAAACACTATGAAGATCTTTATAGTAATAACAAAAAATAGAGCTAACTATTTAGATGGACTCAGTCCCTTGTCAGACCAGTTTGAATTGGATGGCTAACTTGATTCTTTTCCACTACAAATCATCCACAAAGTACACAATTCAAAGATATACTAGATAGGATTTATCTTACATGAGTACTAAACCGACGACCACTGGCATAACGACCTAACATCACAAATCAAACATAATCAACTAGCATTTGGTCACCTAACATATTTAGGCCATTACCCAACATATTTGGAGTATTGAGGAGTGCTGGGACTATGAGTGATTGCATGGTTCTTGTTCAACAATGTGTGACCAGTATGTTTAGACCACAACTATTGCCAGTGTACAGTTACCCACATGCTAGTACTTCTCCCCCTAAGGCTACCAACAATTATTACTAATGAGCGTGATGAATATTCCCATGGTGACCCCTAGGAATCTTCAGATTGGAAACAAAATAGTGGAATTAAGTATATATCTTAAAGGGTTCACAAACCCCTAACCCGTTGGAAATCAAGAATTCAGGCAAAAACCAAGTAATATCATTTGAGATGATACAGAGATTTCCACAAACGGAGAAAAAAAAAGACCAAGACTGGAACTTTAAAAACAAAGAAAGAAAATAAGCGCAATACATAAAATACCTTTCTTCATTGCATCTTTAGAGAGCCGGCCTTGCTCTTTGTTTTTTTTTTTTTGATCTTACATCCTACATAAAATTAAAAAGTTAGTTCAACTCGAGGACCTAAAGTTTGAAAGAATACAGTAATGGAAGAGAGATTGCCTTCACACAGCTCAATTCTTCTTCTCCAATTGTATTTTCCTTCACCCCTAAAGAGCCGATTAAACATAACTAAATCAATCAAGCACCTAAAGATAGAAGATAAAACCCATGTTCCAGATTTATACAAAATTAATCAAAACCTGTAAAGAAGTAAACTTAAAATACAACATCCATTGTGAACTAACACCAGACAAAAACCCCAAATACAGAAATGGAACAAAAATCATTTCAGACCCTATATTCGTGCTACAAATAAAATGGAAATTGAATGCAAAAGCAAACCAATAACCAAATCAAACCACAAAATTATGATTCAAGTTTAAAAACGAAACAACAATTACCACAACCTCAAAATCAAACCAAGTGATCAGCACCTGAATGAAACTGAATCCCTAATTTTTATTTTCCTTTTTCGATCGAACGAAGGCATCTGAAAGACTGAAACCCTAGTTATCTAATGACATGAGATCGTGTTTTTTTTTTTTGTGGAAGTTAAAGAGAGATAACAGCGGGATGTCAATTGGTTTAGGCTGTTCTCTATGGACCAAAAGGAGGGATGAAAGCGACAGAATACCGTCGCCTATTCTCCACTCTCTCTCCTCTTCCCTCACACCCACTGTGAAAGCGAAGTGCCCCTCCCGGAACTGGGAGGAAAGCGAGGAAAGCTGTATCGCTCAAAAAGCGAGATAGCTTTCCTCGCTTGCACTTTAGCGAGATAGCTTTCCTCGCTTTCTAGAAAGCGAGATAGCTTTCCTCGCTTTCAGTTTGACCTTTTTTAATTTACACCCCCGTTACACCGGCTGGCGTTGTCGTAGCTATGTGGTTACACCCCGCTTACACTCGCGATTCCGGCCTTTTGAATAACATTTACCCATTTTAATTTTTCCAGTATACAACCCTAGAGGAAGAGGATCTACTGATGCTGCTCCAGATGAAGTGGTGATGATTGTAGGAGGAGTAAATGAAAGAATAATTAATAATCAAGAACAGCCTCACAAACGCCACACAGTCCTCAGACTCCACACCACACCAGACAATACATCACCACCATGGCCTGCAGTCTAATTTGAACCTAACCCTAATATTCATGTCTTTTTAACTGACACACGAGAAATGGCCACGAAAACAAGAAATTTCCATTTAAACATATACAACAACAACGAACAAAAACAAAAACAGATTTCAACCTTACTCAGGAATTTGATTTCAGATCTAATACAAGAAATAAACTCGAAATTTAACTTATTAATGAAAAAAGGAAAAATTAAAGAAACGGGAAACATTACATAACTAATGGGATAACATTCAGGAATGAGATAAGGATAATCATCTAATTTCTTGTCTTCAATTACTTCTTTTCCTTTTTATCCGAATATTTTTTACTGAAATTCATCATTTCATAATAACGAATTGAAAGTAAAGATAGTG
Source organism: Papaver nudicaule (assembly GCA_023529015.1). NCBI lineage: Eukaryota > Viridiplantae > Streptophyta > Magnoliopsida > Ranunculales > Papaveraceae > Papaver > Papaver nudicaule. The sequence continues at coordinate 4,394 of JAJJMA010153282.1, forward strand.
AAAGATTGACTTCATCTTTTCCCCAATTTGGTTTTGGTTTCACAACTGTTCTTGATGGAAGAACCGAAGACGATGATGATGACGATGATGCAATTGAAGATGATGAAGATGGTTTTAGCAAAGGCCAGATGTAAAGAGAATGAAGACGACGAAGGTAGAAGAAGAAGGAGGAGAAACCGAAGGTTTTTTTTATTTGGGCATTGACTCGCTTTGACCGGTTAAGCGATATAGCTTGTATCGCTTCACCTGAGCATAGTAAACAGGCGTCCGGGAGGGGCACTGGGGGAACACTGTTGGGATGATTTCTCTCACCTCCATTGAGAACAGCCTTACGAGCGGTAACAGGGGAATATGTGGGATCGTGTGTGTGTGTGTTTTTTTTTCCTGCCAAGAGAATTCGGAATGAGAGGGAATCGTGTGTTTTCAGGTTAAGAGGTATAATTTTTGAGGAGTTTTAATTTTCGCGAAATTTTTTAGCGGGGGAAGTGGGCGCCAGATTTTTGCCTAAGATTTAACTTGTGTAAATCGATATAATCTGAATTTTTGCGTAACTCATCGCTAAAAATATGACCATTTGGCGACATAATTGAAGCACGTCTCTAACTTTATCTTTTAACGACCATAAATATTGTCGCTAAAAAACTGTTTTGGCGATAAGTTCGGTTTAAGTCGTTGTTTATATGAATTAGCTACAATGTCAAATTCGGTCGCTATTTATATGATTTAGCGACCATCTTAGCTACGACATTTCAAGATGTCGCTGAAAATATTATTTTGCAACCAAAATTTCATTGGTCGCTGTTTAATTGATTTAGCGATAAAATTTCATGTGTCGCTCCAAATTTCGTCGCTAATTCCATGTTTTCTTGTAGTGGTCCTAATTTTTATCCATTAAGTTTCTTATACCGCTGTCTGATCCATCCATGTACTGACGCGTGCCCCTAGCCTTCTGCATCCCTATAAAGTGTTGATGTGACTTCTTGGAGGGTGTCGTGAGTCGATGATGCCTTTCCTCGTTCTTTTGACTACCTCGGTAGGTAACCTCGTGTTCCACTTTGCCTTCTCTGCCGTGCCTTCTTACCTCTGGTTGTGGTTCGTTGGATAACGATATTTATGCATTAACACCTGTAGCTCCGATCTTCACGGCAACCTGGTTTCTAAATCAAAGCCGAAAAACAGGTATCGAAAATCTCGAAAGAAAGGTGCTAAGCAAGAACTATAACTACTGTTACATCCCTTGGTTCAGATGGTTCTGATTCTGTCACCTTTGTGAGCAAGAAAAAGCTCAAGTCAACGCAACTTGATTGTGTTGGTATGTGCATCCTCACCAACTGTGCTCTTTGATGGTGAGGTGACACATGTGACTGAGCACATACTATGGTAGATACTTGTTGAATAGTCTATGAAGAGATTTCATGAAGTTACTGTAAGTATTTTGATTTAATTTGCATTTTTGTTTCTTTGATCTATATTTTATGATTGAGATTATTTTAATTACAAGGTAAATGCTTGAAGGAATAATGGTTAAGTAATTAGCAATATTACTTATCTTCTCAGTATAGCTGTTGAAGAGACGATTCAATTGAGCCAAGAATCACTCGATTCTGATACAGAACGGAAAAGTTATGTACGAAACAATTTTCGTAACTACCGACGAAAAGTAGGTTCCGAACTCTAACAAGTATAACTGTTAGGATCCGAAAACTAAACATGGAAAACGGGATTTTGGTCATGTTTGGTGTATTTCCTTCCATACTCAAGGTGTGGTGTTCCCTTTGACTCTTTTGGTCATCTTTGACTAGTTGAGAGTCATTAGATATGAATATGTTTCCTTCTATTATATATTTGTCTTAACTAAGTCTTGGTTGTGAAACATGGATATTCTAATCTATTGGAAACATGAGATAAAAGCTTATTTGGTTGTTTGTTATTTTATTTTGATATATACTCAAAAATGCAAAAACATATGCGTGAGTTTCGAAAGCAACATTTGGTTTAATATTTCTGAATCCATAATGAATATATGTTGCAGGTTATCAAGATTATATTTTTATCTCCTAGGGAGCTGTTCTATAAAACTTTGTAATTAAATATCTTGATAATTGAGCCTCCTTATGTTTGTGGTTGTATGTTTGTACTAATGACTTTGTACGCAGGTATAAGTATAACTATGTAAGGAGGAGATTGATTTTATGCTAGTCACGATACTAGTTATAGTATATATATCTTGTTTGCAGACTGACATATTTTGCAGGTACTATTGGTGTGCTATCAAGCTAAGTAGAAGAAGTCGAAGTGTAGAACTTAGGTTTTCATTTTCTCGTTCATCTATGTAAAGAGTTTTTGTCACTAAAATTGACAAAGGGGGAGATTGTTAGAGCATGCCTCGGTCAACCTCACTAAGTGTTGGTATGTCAAGCTTAGTTGTCAAATTTAGTGATCAAAACGCGTCCGCTTGCAACACACGTTAGGTAAAGACTTCATTAAGTTAGCTTTAGGTTGTGGAAGATTTTGGTAGGATTTAGAATCACTACATCAAGAGTCGAAGAAGATTGAAGAGCAAACGACATCCAGCTTCGCATTCAAGAGGTTAGTGAATCTAAATAACGCAATTCCATTTTGTTTTACACTTGTGCTACAAAAGACAAAAACATTACTTAATGCTTGAGATTTACGTTATGACTTGATCACTTGTGATCAGTGTGTCTTAAGATATAACTCCACTTTATCACTTGAGGTATTGTTGTTGTAGTTATGATATTCTATATTTCTTAGAGCTTTCTTTTATTCTCCGTCTCTAAGTGATATAAGGTTTTTCCTAAAACCTGCGAGTTGGATAATAGCAGTTGTGATGTTGTCTCTGTAGTATTATGAGATTTAATCCATCACAGTATTGTGTCTCGACTTACCTTGTCTGACTCTGTCGGATTGATTAATACGTACTTGTATGTGCTAAATGTAATCGAGATCGTGACTCACTCTTATGTTGTGTAGACTCGATATACTGCTGTTCTGAGTTCGATACTATATCATGGTTTGGCTTTGATTACTGAAGTTCTGAATCATTTATTTGATTCTATACATATGAACATCTAGAATGCCATATCACACTTTTAGATTTCCAAACCATATTCTTGTTATCTCAACTTATGGACTTTCAGAGTTCGAAACCTCAATGTAGGTTTTGGTAAAACTAACTTTGATTTCGAAACCTTAATCTGGTTTTTGTATCCATAAGCTATTGAGTCCGAAACTTAAATCTAAGTTGCGACCGATGAGAAAACTTGGTTCGAAACTATGTTTGCTGGCTAACAGTGACTTGAGAATCGAGACCAATGAGTCTTGACCATGTGAAATCTAAAAGGTCTATAATAAAGACTCTGGGGTTTCCTAAAGGTTTATGTGAACCGGGAAATAAAGTTTGTGCATCAAGGACAAAAAGGTGTAATGTTGAAACGTCTCTTGACCACATGGAGTCTCAAGTTCGACACCAAACATTTGTTAAGAATAATATGAGTTTTTTGTTTCGAAACCTTAACCAAGGTTTTGTTAAAACAAAATATAAAGTTCGAAATCTTAATTTGATTTCGCTATATGAAATCTAGATTTGGAACCTTAATTTGGTTTCAGTCATATATGAACTTAGGATCCGAAACCTTAATTTGGTTTTTGCCAAACAAAATGTGGATTTCGAAACCTAATATTGGTTATCTCAGAATGCGTATTTTCGAAGTTCAAACTCTATCATTTTGATTTGTACTTCAACGAATTAATGAGTTTGATATTCTTAGTTTGAAGTTTGAATTTGTTCATCTTCAATGTACAACTAAGTTGATTTGAGTCATCATCATAAATATGGTTCCTCGCTATAGTTAATTGACACATGATTTCTGATCAATACTGTACGTGATTAGATCTTTGTATGGATATACTATTTGATCAAATATTCAATTGGTTATTCTTTTGATATTTGATTTGAATTCTTGGAGATCATTAACGTGACTATCTACATTGGAATCGAGAATTCATGAGGATCAAAATTTTGCTATTACTCGGAGAATCATACACGGTCTTGTCCATGTCTGCGATGATACGTTTATGCGGAACGTTAGCCACATTGGACCTGATCCCACTTCTACCTAGGATTGTTCAGTCCCGTCCAGCAAAGCCTAGGAAGTAATGTCGAAATTATCAAAGCTGATGACAACATATGGAAGTTAATAATAGCGTAAGATGATTTTCGAAACTAAGGACGCGTTTTCGAATTGAGCTCTATCCCAGGGAGCATATTTGGTAAGCATTATATTTCGAGTTAATGAAATATCCAAATATATCTTATTTAGTATTATTTGCTTTGAATGCTTTTGGCCAAACATTTAATGGAATATCTTTTTTCATTAATTTAAAATGCTAACGTATTAGATCTCATTAAATGTTATGAGTCTATGTGAGGAATTTGGAATTGTTATGGAATGTGCTTTAAATGTATTTCCAAAATTAAGTTAGCCTCATTTCAAAGCTAAGCATTAGTCATTAAATAGTAGTGGTATCTCTCTTGAAAGCTTTGTCCCTCTACCAAGTTTCATTCTTCGGAAAAGTAAGCTTGTGTTTATTCACTTTTCCTTTCAGTTACCTTTAAGCTTTTGCTTTCGGTCTGGATTAGTGCAAGTATTCTCTTAGGGATCGAAAAGCCTAGAAATACCTCTTCAGGGAAACTAGTTTATGTTTTCTAGTCTTCTTTGTATTGTACTTGTGTTCTGTTCTATCACGTCTATCAAAGTCTTACGATCTTGTTTATTCTAAGGTCCTTATCTTCTGCTATAAGTCCACTCAAGATCGTAGTAATAAGAACATACTCTTTATATATTAACCTGGTTGTCAGGAAGCCACTTTCGGTTTGTGTGCCTAAATGATAGATATTGAGTGGAATCAAGATCGTTGTTATTGGATTTGTTTTTGCAGGTACACTGTTCTTCACGGTCATACATATTGTACTGCATCCATATATTGCAACAAGGTTGCTCTTTCGGGAGTTTTGGTTTCGAAACCTTGTTTGATATCTCGAGGGATTTATTACCAAGTGAACTTAAATAGCCTTGCTCTTCTTGTAAAACGACTTCGGTTAAAAATCTGTAAGTTTCTAAGGATATCATCTAGAGTTTTGACCTGCCGCTATTTGGTTGTTGTCCATAAGGTTGTAGTAGACCGATTGGAGGTCGGGTAGCGATAGTCTTCACGACGGGCTGTGGAGCAACTCTTAGGCAAGACAGTAAAGGACATCTGTTTGTTTAAGGGAATATATGTGCGTGACCACCTTACTGTGGTTGGAGGCGAAGGAATACTGAGGGGAAATCTTTGTGACTAATACTCGTATTAGGGTCATATTGTCTGCACCAGCTAGTCCGAAGTCTCTTATGCAAATGCTAAGGCTAAAGCTCCAATGATTAAGAAATTATGGTTAACTGCCAATATGGCAGTTAAGGCTGAACTCTGGTCTGTCAGAAACAAATTGTGGTATGAAGAGAGAGCAACTCCATTTTACAAGCTGAAAAACAAGGTCTATAGAGCTGTAAGAGAAAGCTCAAGAAGATTTAAAGACCATGTTAGAGATGGAAAAGATGTGAATGTCCTAAACTTCTTCAGGATTGAGAATAAAACTACTACGGTGCTGAAGACAGTGGAAATTCGTTGGTTACCCCCAAATGAGCATGAACTGCTCATTTGTTGTGATGGAGCAGCTGATACAAACCCAGGTGAGGCAGGTTGGGTGTAATAGCCCGCAACTCTACTTGTAATGTTCTCAGTACTCTCTCAATGGGAATATGAGTTAAAACCAACTATTGGGCAGAACTGATGGTTGTTATTGTCGGGATGGAATGGGCAGAGCAGTTTGGCTTGAGGAAGTTGAGAGTAAGGTCAGACTCTATGGCAGCGATTATGTCTTTTATGGGCAATACCATTCCTTGGCGATTGAGGGCAAGATGGCATCAAGCTAAGCTAAGCTAAGTTATGAAGAAATACTATATGAGCATATTCTGAGGGAAGCTAATTTCATTGCTGATGAGTTGCCTAAGCGTGGAGCGCAAATGCAAGATGGGCAGCAGGTAATGACTGTAGGGAAGCCCAGCTTTATGGATATTGTTGAAGACCCGACAGAGATTTATACTCGTAGTTTTTTTGTTTAGGGTCTAGTTTTTGAAAGGAGCTCAGTCAGTGGCCTAAAATGTGGGTCTGACTTGTGTTTTTCTTATATTAGAGGCCTGCGTGCCAAATATGTTTAGTGATAGTTCATTGGCTACCCTGTAACTTTATCTATCTTTTGGTAGCTTGTATAATCGCTAATAGGCACCCTTTGGGCTGTTAGGGGGTGTCTGTGTATATCTGTGATTCTTTGTAATTTCCCACTACACTTGAGATTTTAATTGAATGACATATTAACAGCTAGTCCGAAGTCTGAGAGTAGGTGTGTTGGCGGCTTAATTCTTAAGAGTATTCAAACTAGACTAGGTCCCGGGGTTTTTCTACAAGTTTGTAGTTTCCTCGTTAACAAAATTCTCGTGTGTACTTTACTTTATTTCCGCATTATATTTGACTTGTCATTTATAATTAACGTATCGTACTTGGTTGTTGACATAGTCTTTCGGAATCTTGTATTGACTCTCTTGTGTGAAGCAATCAGTTACGAAAGAGATCTTGTTCTTGAGTTCTTGATTACAGGAATCGTTCAAGGTTTGACTTATAGGTTGCCTTAAATAAAAGATTGGTGGTGTACTCGGTACCCTCGTCTTTTCAGTGTAGTCTAGAGATGAAAATTGCTCCCATCTCCTTCGGCATTGTTTATTTATGACAATGGTTTGGTTTTATTTCCTTATCGTCGTTGATTATTGTTAGGCTACTCCAAGTAATGTCATATTTTTGATTGATGCTTGGAAAATTGATGAGCTTAAAGAATTATGTAAAGATATGGCCAATAGTTACATATGCTATCACTTGGGAATTTGAAAGAAAGAGATTCTAGAGGTAAGCATGTGATGAAGTTATTCTATAGATACGAGCAATATCATGCTGTGGTGGTCCTTCAATAGAGTCTTTAAGTACTACACTGCAACACATCGAAAAATTATTTTTTTAACATGTAGTCGCATCATCATCTTTATTTGTTAGTTTTTTCTGAAGAGCTTGCTTTTTCTTTACTTAGATTATTCTTTTACTTTATTTTCGAGGGGTTTCACCATAAGTTACTCCTTGTTAAGTACATATTTTTTCTTAAACTTTATTCAATCAGAATAAATAAATAAATATTAAGATAATAGTTGAAAAAAAAAATAACATTTAATTTGGAGAAAAAGATTTGTTTCAGAAAGAAAAAAAATATTATTTTTTCTCTCTTTCATGGTGAAAGATTTGTTTCAGAAAGCAATCGTGAAATTATGTTAAAAATTAAAATAGCACCTTCAAAGGAGAGGATATGATCTACGGTTTACTAATAGCTACAAGAAATCTAGTGCGAGATCTTGTCGCACACCTAAAACGATTATCAACTTAAATATAAAACTGCAAACATATAAACAAAGATCAAAGCAAGCAAGAGGAAGAGACACAGAGATTTTTTAGGTGGTTCCATGAGAGTAAGCATACATCCCTGGGTGTTCCACTATGAATGAGATAACTATAGAGGTGTTGATTTGATGATTACAAGTTAGGTTTCTCTCTATTCAAGAATGTAAGGATGTAGGGCTTCCAACAATCCATATCTCTCTTAAGTTCTTGACCAAAGATTTTGCGACCCCCACTACTGAGTCTAAGTTGGCCTTATAAGGCGAATTACAAGAGTGTGATACAGCTAATTAGAAAAAGTATACTAGTAAGATACAACTAATCTTTTGACAAAATTAGTCTTCTTTCGGTGTCGGGAACTTAGGCGATAACTTCTCCCTGGTCTATTCGGCGATATCCTTCTTCAAACTTATTCGGCGATAGCTTCCTTCTTCCTTTGGTTACTTCGGCGAGTAAATTCAGATGATGACCATCTATCCTCGCTGAAGCTTGTATTTTGGTCACAGATCTTCTGACAATCTTAACGTTCTGACGACATTAAGTGCCTAACTACCACTTTGATCTCAACCATTTTTATCAACAAAAAAAACTTCCCTTTTGATCTTCTTCATCGATGTCATTCCCCAACTTTACAATGTACACTGTACACTTAAGATCGATGAGACTGTTGTTCGTACAATCTGGTAAACTTCCCCTGCTTCGCGGCCATTCTTCCATAGCCCGCTTCAGCTTTCGGATGTTGATACGTGGTGGTATTTTCTGTCCCCACAACTACCATGAATATAAACAAATTACACATTAATCTTTGGGTTATTTTGTGATACCTCCCCTGTAAAGATTGCTAATTTGCCTCCCTAAAAAGATTAATATAAGTGATTCATCCCGTAGTTTCGTTAAATGCGTAGGTGTCAGTTATCTGCCACGTAAGTTGTTCACATGTGGCACTGTTTTGTTCACATGACGGCCACCCCACCCCACCAATGACTACATCAAACTTAACATAAAAACCTATAAATCAAAACCAGTGTAACCTGTGCTTCTTGAGCTTAACCAATTAACTTGCCCATTTTATTAAATACTTTTGGTAATACTCCCTGATGGAGTTTAAGGCATTTTCATGGTTGAATTTAAACCATACTCCATTGTGGATAGCTAGTACAGCCATATCCAAAAACCCAAAGTGGGCATTCCTACCATTTACAAGATCTTTGTTAATGAAGTTACATATTTTCTTTTAGTTTGTAACAAGAGATACAAGGTCAAATCAAAAAAAAAAATATTGATAAATAAAAAAAGATCAATTTGTAATGGTGGTTTGATTGATTTGAAGATAATATCAAATCTGGATAAAGTGTCAAATAAAGAACTGTATTTGGTGGAGCAGTATGTTGATTCATGTTTTAATTATGAATGGTAGGGTGACTGAATTTTGTTACCAAATCACAATGGTGGTTGTTGTCTACGCATGGTGATTAGAGATTTAGGTTTGTTGTTTGATTAATTAGGGATTTGGGTTATTTTTTGATAATTTGAGTGTGGGTTTTCTTTGATTGGAGTCTTTGTATGACTGATTTAGGTATGGGTTAACGATAACAGATATTGATCACGGAAAAATTATTGCCGAAAGGTGAACAAAAAGATATTGTCAATATTTTTCCGATTGAGAGAGCTTTCTGAATCTGAAACGGCCGCTGCGATGGGTGAAGCTACTAATGATGCCATGGATGGTGTCAAAAATTCTAATGTTTAAATGCGAGTTGGTCTCTCTCTTTATTTCTCCATTCAAAAATAGACGCATAAATTGATTCACGGAAATATCGATTTATAATTTGAAAATGAAGAAATTTT
>JAJJMA010153286.1:0-11713 GCA_023529015.1 Papaver nudicaule
CCATTTTTGGAGGCATGGTTGCTGATCAGAATCGGGAGTGAATCGTTGCAGAGAAATGAGTTGCAGAGAAAACTGGGTTACAACTTACAAGACGAAGGACGAAAAAGGCTGAGAATGGTTTCTGGTTCTAATATATAGCCTAGGGACTAGGGTTTCTAACAATGAAACTTGGAAGACTCTTGGGCTCGGTTTAGTTTTTTCGGGTATATGGCTTATATTCAATGGGCCCAAATGATGATACTAGCCGGATTCATTAACGGGAAAATATTCGTTCAACTCGTCTGATAATATGCACTTCTCTGACTCTACTGAAAACATTTTGCATGGGTCTGAGGGATTTTGTGTACTCAGGGACAAAATGGAACTCGTGGTGTGTTTTCTTGAAGGTTTGGGAAAGCCAAACTAAAAAATCTATGAGATTACCATTGAGAGAGCTGGAAACATTCCCCCAGGACCCGAGGAAGTGTTGCACATAAGAAACAGCATGAGGAAAGACTACATTCCAGCTATGAGTTTGAGGATGCATTGGCTGCACCTGTTGGATAGATTTAAGGCCCCTGATGATAAAACCTGGAGCCTGAAGGGGTTCAGGTGCACCCATGGTTCCTGATCTAGAGGCTGCAAAAATTTGGCTGCCGCCACAGGATAGGTTAAAATCCCTGATCCTAAAACCTGGAGCCTGCAGGATTCAGGTGCACACGTAGTTCCTAATCTAAAGGTTGCACAAACTCGGCTTCGCCGGTGGATAGAGTTAAACCCCCTGATGCTAAAAGCTGGAGCCTGGAGGGGTTCAGGTGCACCTGTAGTTCCTGATCTAGAGGCTGAACAAACTTGCCTGCGCCTATGGATTAATTTAGCACCCCTGATGCTAAAAGCTGGAGCCAGGAGGGATTCAGGTGCACTCGTACTTCCTAATCTAGAGGCTGCACAAACTTGGCTTGCTGCAGGTTTTTCAGAAGATCCTAAGTTTAAACCATTAGAATTAAGTGAATGTGTTAAGGGAATGCACCATTGACAGTTATAAGTTAAATTTTCGGGTACTCAGATGCAATTCATTTTTATTTTTTCTAGATGAAATTGAAGGGACTAACACTTGCATTTTCATTAGGTAACAAAATGGAATGTACGTACTGTACATAGACACCGTTAAGAATGATACGAGTTTTTTTTCTCATGTTTTACTCGAATACTCAAAACATTGGAATGTTATGAGTTTCTGACAAGTCCAAGTAAGTAAACCATGAATGTACAATGATCTGACCTTAGAAACATAGTGAATTGTACAACTACTTGTCTTAGCTGACCCACTAGCTTGCTCGAAGTAAAGTTGTGCGTCTTCCTATAAAAAGAATCAAAATATGTTTCTAAGGCCTACAAACCAAATGGCCTACTTAAGCTGCCAACACTAGGCCGAAGCTCAAAGCCTAAAGATAAAAATCACCGAACAAGTTGCTCCAATCTTTTGCTGCTTACTTTGATACATCTATGCAGGAAAGTACCAAGTACAACTTATGTTAAAACTCTACTGGCACTAGGATCGACTAACCAGAGTACTTCTCATTATTCAAGCAAACTGACAAGCACAAGACATCATTCTTTCGTGCGCCTCAAGCAGATCTCACACTAGACACAGTCTTACATATGAACCAAGTCATTCAGGTTTAAGCTACAGTCTAGGATAACAAAAACACAGAAATCCAACCGCAATAATCAAGTAATCGAAGAAACACCAAAGTAAGTACTACAATAAGTATTGAAAGTACCTTTGTTCTCTGTTACCCATAGAATGTAATGGAAAGAAACTTCCACCATTGTTTGCAGTGGCCCAGATCCCACCACCAGTACTCACTACTCAGTGATGTAAACGTTAAAATCTTTGACGATGAAAGCAGAGGCACAAAAGAGAAACTAGTATTGAAAACGTCATCAGAGATGGACATCAATCATTATATTCCATGAAACAAAGTTCTTTGAGATCAATATCATGTTTCAATTGATAAACATGGTCACCTACAGCACTAAGTCCCAAATGAAGTAATTTGAAATCAATTGATAAGAAAAGCGAGAAATTCTTAACAACTGAAATAGTAACCAAAGAAATCAGGCAAAAACAATTTTGGCACCTAACTACTTCGTACAGTGGTATACTTGAGATCAAGCAATGCCTTCATCTTTGTTCTTTCTTTGACAACTAAACATTCAATAACTTGACAAAACTGACATAATCTCATCAGAAAAATATAAAGACAAAAGTAAAACACATAAAACAGGATAGTAAGAAACTATATTCGCTTGAATCGTACTACATATACCGCCGTCAGCATCCGCCTCTTCAGTAGCAGAATCAGCAGTGTCAGCTTCATCATCCTCATTAGCAACACTAGCAGCGTCAGCCTCATCACCCGCATCCCTAACACTAAAAGCGTCACCCAGGCCAGTAGCATTTGCAGCAGCACCAACAGGAACCGTGCCGTTGTCATCACTTGTTAAGCCGCTCCCTGGGAGTCTCATAACTCCATTGTAAACCCAGTCAGTTTCGACAAATGCATAGTGTCGAAACGCAATAGCTTGTGCAACAGACCTAACCCCATAAACACTTTCATCATTGTCAATCAAAGAACAACCAGCAATTCTATAAACAAACTCCAAAACCCTCCTCGGCTCAAATTCCGTCTTCGCTCTCTTTTTCACTTCAGCATTTCCCTCCTCCCCACCCTTGCAAGAACACCTGAGAGCCGATATCACTCGAATACCCATCGCCGCCAAACCGTAATCAACCTCACGCTTAAATCTCAACTGGAGACACTCTGGCATTGAATACAAATGCTTCTTATACTTTCGAATCTCCGATAACTTAAAAATCCTCGACCTCTGAAGACCAAAGAATGAAACCAAAACCCTGAATTGATCTCTCTCACGAATATAACCAGGCCACCATACATTAGGTGCCATTTCTCCCCAAACTAGGTCATCAATTTTAAACATAGACTGAGTCAAAGTCAAAACCCTAGAGTTATTATTAAGATTAGCAACTTCAGAACCCTTAATTGACATTTCATTTATGAGTTGTTTGACAAATCTGGAGCAATTTTCGGTTTCGAAAATTCTGGATTCCTTAAAATTTAGCTTTCTGCTCACCTTCACCCTTTGCATCAATGGAGTAGAGTCAATCTCATCTTCTGAACATTTCGAGCTCTCTAAAACAATGAATTCTTCAGAATCTCTCTTTCTCTTTTTCTGGATTTCGCTGGCCATGGCTTCTCCTCCGTCTACAAAATTCGATTTTGTCATGGATAGACTCTGAATCGGAAATCACTGGATTCTAACACAAAAGGGAATTTTAAGCTTAAATTGAATTTTGAACTTTCGGAATTACTTACAACTGATCCTAGTGTATGAAAAGTTACTGACAGATTTATAATCACTGGATGATTTGGAATTAATATCTGACGGTGTACAGATAAAGAGTGTGTTTCTCATAAGTCATAACCCTCTAGAGTTGTCCCGCCAAAAATAGTAAATTTGGCGGCAAAACTGTTGGCGAACACTGAGCTTCTCTGATTAGACTATAGTACCCCTGAAATGACCCTTGGATGCCCTAGCTTGATAGTTATGGACGGACGTTAGTAGGTTGAGTCTTCATGGAAATTTTATTTTATGAGCTTGAGTCGCATCCTCCCCGTTGTAGTACCTTTTTCTTTTGGACAAATCTTTCGTCACATCTGCGATATTCTCCTTTGATTTTATAAAATCAATGGAAATGAATACCTTGACCAAGGTGGACACCTATAACGATGCCAAGGGTGGTGTCCATGACGATGCAAAGGTGGACGTTCACGACGATGCCCAGAAGAACGTCCATGATGCCAAAGTGGACGTCCTCGATGCCAAAGTGGTCTTCCACGATGAAAAGATACCCTTAAAAGGTTATCCCAAACAATACACAAATGTATAAGCATTTTCTTTATTTTTTAAAAATCTCAATTAACAAATTATGATAGGTATAAAATCATAAATGATAATAGAAGCCACCATTATCACTAATAATTATGTAAATTTCCTTATAATAGTTCAAACAGATTCCCTTAAAGTGGAATTCCCAGAAAAATACACAAAAAATATTAGGAACTGCTTGGTTTTTGTTTTATCGAATCTTCATATAGGTATAAAATCAGAAGTGATTATAGGGACCATAAAGATAACCGCTCACGATTCCAAGGTGAAAGTCCAAAATGGCCAAGATGGACGACCACAATGTGAAGATGGACGTCCACGACGATACAAAGGTGGATGACCACAATGCCAAGGTGGATGTCCACGATGCTCACAGTGGACGATCACTGATACAGGTGTATCCTAGTCTCTTTAGGAACTTAGTCGACCTCAAGTTAATTGAGGAAAGTGCTCTATTTAGAGAAGGAGTCATATCTGGAGTAGGAACTCTTTTAGGAAAGGATTAAATAGAGTAAGGATTCTGTTCGGATTAGGAAATCCTACATAGAATAGAAGTCCTTGCCGACCTTGTGGCAAAGGCTATAAATAGAGGTGCCTACCTCATAGCTTGGACACCATAGGCATCTAGTAAATCTAGAGAAGAAGTTTGTGAGGTAATCATTGTATTGCAAAATCAAGCTTAGCAGATTGTGAGCGTGAAAGAGAGAATTGTAATATTGTATTGTTCATAATCTAGAGAAGATAAGTTTCTTCGTAATTCTATCCTTGTTACGTTCTACCTATCTTTCGTCTATATTTATTTTGAATTCCGCCCTAATAACTCTAGTCATCAAGGGTACAAAGATTATACGTATCAAGTTGGTATCAGAGCGGGTTAGCTCTTTTTAGGAAAGTACTGTAGTTTATGGTCTTCAATAGATCTCTCTACAAGAAGCTTGGTGAATTACTCGTAAAGCAAGAAGACGTTAAGAGGACAAGGAACCCTAGGATAAGCCAGGCGAAGAACCTAAGGGTGATGATACTCCAAAGACTACTGAGGAGCAGGTAGCTACGCTACAGAAACACATGAAGTCAATGCAGACAACTCTTGAAGAGTTGAAGAATTGTATTCTTTCCAACACACCCAAGCTGAAGACAAAGATGAACAAGACTCCATCTGAGGCCGCGGATGATGAGAAAGAAGAAGATGAACTAGAGGATGAGGAAGAAGAAGAATTAGGGGATAGAAAAGAAATCAAAGAACCTAAAGAAACCAAACCTCTTGGTAAGAACCAGAGTAATCTGAAAATCGATTTCCATGTTGAAATCCATACTGTGATGGGAGTATCGACGTAGAGAAATTAGATGATTGGATAGAGCGTCTAGAGACGTATTTTTCCTTTGACAAGTTCAATTCAGGAAGAAAGATTGCTCGTGCGACATTGAAGCTACAAAAGCATGCTCTAATATGGTGGAAGGCTTATAGAAGACAAAACCAAGGAGCATTGTCGTGGAAGAAGTTCAAGGAGGTCATAAGGATTCATTTTTATCCGGTTAGCTACCTTGAAGAAAGATGTCTCAAGTGGTACAACTTGAAGCAAGCCTACAACCAATCCGTGCAAGAATATACTTCAGAATTTCAGAATCAAGTTATGGTTTTAGATTTGGACTTAGGAGATAATGTTATCTATATGAAGTACATCTCTGGGTTCCATGAGTATATACGGAATGAGTTGAAGATGTTTTCAGTCGATATTATAGCTGAAGCAAGCGTAAAAGCCCATGCCATTGAAGGTAGGCTTAAGAATACTGATTCTAAGGGGAACCCGAAAGTGAAATCTGGAGAAACCAGTGTCAAAGGAGGTGAAAGAAGCAAAGACGAAGGGAAGTTCAATGACAAAGGAGGTTTGTCTTGCACACATTGCAAGAAAACAGGGCACGTAGTAGACAAGTGTTGGGAGAAGCATCCTCATCTTAAGCCAAAAGGGATACAGAAGAGAGAAGCTAAGAAGACGACACTAGTTGCTCAAACTCCAAAAGAAGTTCATGGACTAACGGAACCTAGTTCAAAGCTTTCTCTTATGACAGCAAAAGAAGGGCCTACAAGAGATGATCCTAGGGAACGGCTCTTCATTGTGAAGATGCAAGTTAAGACAACATTAGTTGATGCTATTGTTGACCCAGGAAGTCAGAAGAATTTACTTTCAAATTCTTTAGTACAAAAGCTAGGTTTGAAGACATTTAAACATCCAAATCCATATCTGTTAGGATGGATCTAAAAGGAATGTGGGTTACAAGTTTCGCAGCAGTGTACGTTCAAGTTTGCTCTAGATGAGCCTTACGTTACATGCGACGTAGTTCCTTTGAATGTATGTCAGGTTGTACTGGGAAGTCCTTATTTATGGGACAGAGATGTTACTCTACATAGAAGGGAGCAGAAGTACACCTTTAAGAAAGAAGGTGAAGCTTATGTAATTAGGGCTATAGAGTCTCCCCTTGAAGGAGCAAGTCTGATTACAGCCACTCAGGCTAAGCGGTTGGTGAATGCTAGTACGAAGTTTATTCTCCTTGTGATCCGTTCTCTAGAAGAGAAGCCGAGTATAGTTTGTTTGACTACTTTGCCTAAACAACAAGAAGACGATCTCGATAGGTTAAAGATGAAATATGAAGATCTGTTTTCAGAAATCAAGGGATTGCCACCAAAGAGGTGTGGAACACGAGATCATGTTGATGGGTGAGAGTTCTCTACCTAATGTGGGTCTTTACCGCACGTCCGTGGAAGAATCTGAGGAGATAAAGAGACAAGTCTTAGAACTTCTTGAGTTAGGAGTTATAGTGCCTAGTGTTTCACCATGAGGATCAACGGTATTGTTGGTGCCAAAGAAGGATGGAGGCTGGTGTATGTGTATAGATTACCGAGCCTTAAACAAGATCACAGTCAAGAATCGGTATCCATTACCACGGTTAGATGACATGATGGATCAATTGGAGAGTGCTCGAGTCTTTACAAAGTTGGATCTTAAATCTGGTTAAAATCAAGTGAGAGTTCGAGAAAATGATATATGGAAGACTGCTTTCAAGACCAAACAAGGCTTGTTCGAATGGTTGGTGATGCCGTTTGGTTTGTATAATGCTCCCGCGACGTTTATGCGTTTGATGAATGATTTTTTGCGACCCTTTATAGAAGATTTTTTCATTGTCTACTTGGATGATATCCTCGTATATAGCATAACTTGGGAGGAACATCTTGTTCATGTTGAGAAGGTATTTCAAGTGTTACATAAAGGCCAGCTGAAGTTGAACGAAAAGAAGTGTGAGTTTGGGAAAGAAGAGTTGGTGTATCTCGTTTTCCTTATTGGTGGTGGAAAACGTAAGATTGATCCAAAAAAGGTTGAGGTGATTTTTAATTGGCCAAGACCTAGAACACTGACTGAAATCAGGAGTTTCTTGGGAGCTTGCACATACTTGCGCAAGTTTATTAAGCATTTTCTACTATTGTTGGGCCACTACATGGTATGACGGGGGCTAAGGCAAAGTTTGATTGTTAGCAGACCCATGAAGACGCTTTTCACTTACTTAAGAAGAAGATTTCAGAAGCTTCGCTATTATCTTTGCCTAATTTACAACGTACTTTTGAAGTTGAGTCTGACGCTTCTAACTATGCATTAGGAGGAGTGTTGCTACAAGATGGTAAACCAGTGGAGTACCATTCAGAATTGTTCTCGGGTGTTGTTAAGAACTACCAACCCTACGACAAGGAATTGTATGCCTTGTATCAATGTGTTAAACATTGGAGAGTATATCTCTTAGGTAAGGAAGTGGTAGTGCATTCGGATCATAAGCCATTGGAATATCTACATGCACAAACCAAATTACAACAAGCTCGACACATGAAGTGGATGTCCTAATTGATGGCATTTCATATAATCATCAAGTACAAGAAGGGAGTTACAAACAAGTTGGCCGACATGTTGTCAAGACCGCCAGTTAGTTCTTTATTGGTGGCTATGAGAATTCAGCCAATTGTTCCTCAAGAGTATGCGGAGTCGTACACATCCAGTAAAGACTTCAATAAGGTTTTAGAGAAGGTAAAAGGTGGTTTGAAAGGTGAGTTTGAACTCCGAGATGGGTTACTATACAAAGGTCAATTCTTGTGCATTCCAGAAGATGGAGATAGGTTGTAATGGTTGAGGGAAGCACATACATCTCGAGTTGCTGGACACTTTGGGAAGAATAAGACACTACTCAACCTACGACGTTATGTCTTTTGGCCAAAGATGCAAGATGATGTGGCTAAGTTGGTTCGAGGATGTAAGTTGGTTGTACATCTAAACCCTCAAACAGAAAACATGGGTTATATCTACCATTACCGGTACTGAAAAGGAGGGGTACCGAAATACAACCAACTTTTCGTTTGGGCTCGTGAGTCTTATGGTATGAGTTTGGACGATCTCACAAATCAATATCCAAACCCTATAACTGGAGTTGTTAAACCTCGACAAAGATGAACTTAGGAGTCAACTCTACAGTTATTGAATAACGTACTACTTGGTGCTTTAATTATATAATCAGAGATATAATGCGGAAAGTAAAAGCACACAAGACACCAGAGATTTTTTTAACGAGGAAACTGCCTTGCAGAAAAACCTCGGGACCTCGTCCAGATTGAACACCGCCCAGTACAAACTGACTACAAACACTAGCCTATTATAAGACTTCGGTCTGGGATGTAGCAGAGACCAACTCAAGCCCTCCAAGCGAATTGGCTACTGTCGCCTTCCTTACTGATTCGCGAAATAAATAGTCACCTTGGAACTCAGGAGAATTATGAGTTTCCTGGTTTGCATACCGGTTCGCGAACCGGGCGCCTGTCAGATTTCGTCAAATCTGGATCCCGCTGGAAGTTCTGGGCTGAGCCAGGACTTAGACGTGTGACGTCCTCAGCTGTCATCCACGGACTCTTTGCTCAAGAGTACTCCTTTAGATTCATCCATATCCAACATAATGATTTGCAAGCAAACCAATGCAATGGACATATGGCGTCGAATCTATCTCATTCATCCTTGTACTCACAGTATTTGGGGGAGCAAACACTGGTCATGACACAAGGCCATGTTACACAAGAATACGATCTCAATCGCTATTATCACTACTAAAGTAGTCGACTATATTTCGAAAGAATAGAGAAATTACAATAGAAGAATATCCATAAAGTCATAACTCCTACTAACCTTTTGTCGATGAAGAATAATTGATGCCTTATTTGCCTTCACAGTCTTCGTCTTCAAGGTCTCTACTACTTTGTCTATATCCCATTTCTGAAATCTAAACTCTAGTAGGCTAAATCAAGAATTGAGTTTTGACACCTAAAACTGACAACTAGCTTGACATACCAACGCTAGTGGGTTTGACCGGACAATGCCCTAACAGGTACCATCAAGACCTTGGGAGAGTATTTCTATGGGTTTCCTTGGTGGATTGCCGAAGACTAAGTCGGGTCATGATTACTTGTTCGTTGTGGTTGACAGGTTTAGCAAGATGATTGCGTTGATTCCATGTACAAAGACGGTGACAGGAGCGGGTGCAGCAAAGCTCTTTTTCGAGCATGTGTGGAGGCATTTTGGTTTACCTACCTCGATTATTTCTGATAGGCGTAGTCGGTTTCTTAGTCACTTTTGAGATTCTTTGTGGAGGATGATGGACACTAGGTTGAAGAAGAGTACAACTTTTCATCCACAAACAGACGGGCAGACAGAAGTACTCAATAGGACTGTGGTTCACATGTTACTGGGATATAATTCCAAGCATCCTAAAACTTGGGAGGAGAGTCTACCATATCTACAGTTTGCTTTCAATAGAACGGTTCACAGTTCTTCGGGAAAGTCTCCTTTCGAGACGTGTTATGGCTACTTACCGCCTAGTCCTTTCGATTTGGTGTTTTCAAGTGATACAACAGTTGAAGGAAAATAAATAAGTGAGAGACAAAAGGCACAGAAGTTCTTGGAGAAGATTTCTCAGATTCATGCGACCGTTGAAGCACAATTGAAGAAGTCACAAGCTAAATATAAGGGAAAACATGACAAACATCTTGTTCCTTGTAATTTCGGTGTTGGTGACATGGTATGGTTGAAGTTGGGTAAGGAAAGGTTGAAGGGAGAAGGCAAGAAGTTGAAACCATTGAGGTATGGACCTTTTCGTATATTCGATCATATTGGTGACAATGCCTTTCGTCTAGATTTACCACCTTATCTAGGAATGTACTCGGTCATTAATGATGAATACTTGAAGTTGTTTGAGCCACCATTACTGGATGATGATGGGGATGACAAGATGATCTTGCCGCGCGTAGAAGACCCGTGGTTTGATCAAGAAGACCCGCTGAAAGAAGATTGCATTTTGGAGCGAAGAGTGACAAAGACACGGCAGTGAGTAAAAGAAGCTTTCCTGGTTGGATGTCAAGGTCAAGTTCCTAGCAAGGTGAAGTGGTTCAGCAAGGATAAAGGAACTCTCGAGTTCCCTAACCTCCATTTCTAACTTTCACAGGAGTTCAAGTTCTTAAAGGGGGGACCCATGATACAGGTGTATCCTAGTCTCTTTAGGAACTTAGTCGACCTCAAGTTAATTGAGGGAAGTGATATATTTAGAGAAGGAGTCTTATCTGGAGTAAGAACTCTTTTAGGAAAGGATTAAATAGAGTAAGGATTCTGTTAGGATTAGGAAATCCTACATAGAATAGACGTCTTTGCCTACCTTGTGGGGAAGGCTATAAATAGATATGCCTAGCTCATAGCTTGGACACCATAGGCATCTATTAAATCTATAGAAGAAGTTTGTGAGGTAATCATTGTATTGCAAAAGCAAGCTTAGCAGATTGTGAGCGTGAAAGAGAGAATTGTAATATTGTCTTGTTCATAATCTAGAGAAGATATGTTTCTTCGTAATTTTGTCCTTGTGTTTAAATTTTCGTGAACCTAGTTGATTATGGTTGTTTGAACGATCTCACAAATCAATATTCAAACAACAACCTGAGTATAGTTCAGAGAACCTAATCCTAACAAGAACATGGTTCTTGTATATCTCAACAGAGATGGATTCACTCAAAGGTTATGAATCAACAAACTTGCAATTACTTGAATTATATAGATCAGAGACAATATAATGGGGAAGAGAAAAGTAATACAAGACACCAAAATTTTGTTAACGAGGAAACTGCAAACCTAGCAGAAAAAACTAAGGACCTCGTCCAGATGTGAATACCCTCAGTATTAACCGAATACAGACGCTAGCCTACTCTCAGACTTCGGACTGGAATGTATCGAGACTGAATTAACCCTACAAGCAATTCAACTACCAATGTGCTCCTACGTCTCTTGGCGTACACATAAGCCATGAAAAACTCTCAACTTTCATATTATGGAGTTTTCGGTTCTGGAATGATTAGTGAAAAAGCCGGGATACCGAGATACACCACCAACTTTTTATTTTCGTGAACCTAGTTGATTATGGTTGTTTGAACGATCTCACAAATCAATATTCAAACAACAACATGAGTATAGTTCAGAGAACCGAACCCTAACAAGAACGTAGTTCTCGTAGATCTCAATAGAGACGGATTCACTCAAAGGTTATGAATCAACAAACTTGCAATTAATTCTATTATATAGATCAGAGACAATATAATGCGGAAGGGAAAAGTAATGCAAGACACCAGAATTTTGTTAACGAGGAAACTACAAACCTAGCAGAAAAACTCCGGGACCTCGTCCAGATGTGAACACCC
>JAJJMA010153304.1:978-18690 GCA_023529015.1 Papaver nudicaule
CTATTGGCTTGATCATTGATTGCCTTGTAATTCTACCTTTATAATGGTCAAAGTTATGATCAAATGATTAATTCTACCTTTATGTTTCACTCTGAAGATATATTTCTTTTCCAATTCAAGTGAAGCTATGAGTTCTCCTAATGGAAAACCAGATCAGTCTTTCAGAAGAATCAGAACTCAAAACTCGGGGCTTAATTCAGCTTTGGTTACAACTGTTGAGTCAAGTCCTAAAGTTGTGAATTTTGATTCAAATTCAAATATTGGCTCCAACGGAAAAGGAAAGCGCGGCAAAGATATGCGGATCTGGGTTCATCTTCGACTCCAGAATCCACCTCAAATTCGGGTCAAGCAAATGCGGATAATTCGATGGACCAGTTAACTGAAAATATGGACGTGGGTAAGGCTGGTCACAGATCCTTCTTTTCAGAATAAAGTTATGAGTTGGAAACGAGTATTTGGAGAAGAGGAACTTTTTTTTTTTTTTTTTTGATACAAAATGGAGAAGAGGAACTTAATGTTACTACTTGGTAACTTACAGTAATAGATGACTAGTTTCATGCTTCTACGGACCACACGATGCATCATCAACAGGAAAATGGACAACCAAATGGCTCCAATTTGCATAAACCTAATTAAATTTGGCCCCATGAAATTTTAAACCTATCCTTTAGAGGTGGTTATGGGACAACTAAAAATTGGCGAAAATACACAAATGCCCCCACAGTAATTTCTCTAATTAAACCCAAAAACTTAAACCAAAATTTCATTTTCAAACATTCAACGATTCTCTTCTTCTTCCTCTTCTTCTTCTACTTTCATTTTCATTTCATTTTCAAAACCAAAACATCGTCGATTAATCGAAGATTTCCAAAAAAAAAAAAAATTGCGATTAATTCTATAAAACGCGATGGAAAGAGAGAAGAACAAAGGACCGGACCCTAGAACATTCAAAGAATCAGGAATCGACGTAGACAAAGTTTACGAAATTTCTTCATCGAACCCGAAAACGAGGAGTGCGAGTAAAGAAGAATTACAAGCTCTTAAAGAGAAGCAGAAGAAGAAGAGCCCACCCTGGTGACGAGAATGAGGTATTTCATTTGAAATTTGGTTGAATTTGCACTCCAATTTGATGATTTTCAACCCGACAGTTCGCAACTGTAACCCAGAATCGTTGTATGTTAGTGTTATTATTCAACGATTGTTCATCCTGTTCATCTCCTGAAACTGCAACGAAGAACAATCGTTGTATGTTATTATGATTTTACACCGATTATTGTCAGTCGTTCTATATTCAATTGAACATAAACCGATTAGTTTTCCCTCTAAAATTTAGAAATTAGCCTTTTCGAATTCCATGGCACAATCGTTACAATTTCGCATGAATAATCAACGAAAGAATTCTGCCATAATCGTTTCATCTTTTGTGTTCAGTAAGCCGATAGTAGTTTTTATTCGTTATATATGTTGTCTTATGTAAGCCTATTGTGATAATTTTTCAGGCTAAAAACTCCCAAAGTTTCTTAGCCTTAATCGTTGATTGTTTCCATGAGAATAATTTTTTACACCGATTTGTCGTTTAAATTTCTAGGAAGATTTAACTTTAATCGGCGTATTCTGGTAACAATATATACCGATTGTTCGAGAACTCAAGCATAATCAGCTTATGTTTTCATATATATAGAATAGACCGATTGTGCGTTGTTCAGATTCAAGATTTTTGTTAAAAAAACTTGGGTGATTCTAATGTTTGATAAATTTTAATCTTGTTTTAATATGAGAATTAAGACTAATTAATCTTGAGAAAGGGTAAACCAGTCTTGTTTTATAAGGGGTTTTCCGATTTTACTATACAACATCCGCCGGAATTATTTTTTCATGGGGCCAAATTTAGGTAGGTTATAAAAAAAGAGACATAAGTTCAATGCAATAATTCGACCGTGGTATTTATTATTCATAAATGAGAGACACCCCAAACAAGAATGGCACTTACAAGTATCAGGGAATTTGGTTTCTTATCGTCACGTAATTTTGCAGTTTTCAACTTAATTCATTTCCATTGATGCAGTTTATTATAGCCGCACAACCACGCCTGCAGCATTTTCCATCATACATTTAATCTCACATTTAACTTGGCAACCTCGGATGAGACTGAAATTTCTACGAACACAATCGCCCATACATCGACTGAAACATGAAGCCGAACTCATCTCCGCACACATTCCCAACACAAGCAGCATCACCATCACAAAGGTCATCTTCATGGTGTTCCCCTCCATTTTCTCTTTCTTCAACTTGCTCCTATATATCTCACTTTCTTGCTCTTCAATTTCCTATGAACCTACCCCCATATATAGGCTCACTCCTTTTTGAGATTTAGCTTTGACACCATCAAATTCCTTAATTTCATAGTAAGTTTACACAACTACTTAGGCGTTTCATATCGTAGCAGTCAATGAATTGAACGGTTAGGTTACATCCATCACATTACTGTTAAATAGAGAAAACTGAATGGATAATAAATTTTGCATGCGCCTTAGATTTGCCGGTGCATGCGTGGGTAGCATGTGATAGCAAAGCCAAGGCTACTCTAATATAGGGTAGACAAATATGGCACCATGGTGGGCTTATATTTCTCCATTTTAGAGAAATCTCTAAATTTTGGACCGCATATACAATGCCTATAATATAGTATTCTCTAAGTTCCAGAAAAGCAATAATCGTTCTTTGTTATAGGGCCTAAGGCCCATGGATGTTCAGTCCATATAGTTTAGAGCTGTCAATGGGTACCCGATTATCCGGAACCGAACCGGAACCGATGTTAATGGTTCCGATTCCGGGTCCTGATATTGGACCCATTAGCAATTTAGGTACCCGACGGGTAGGATTCAATCGGGTTTAAACGGGTGATACCCGCTGGGTATCCGCGGATATCAGATACCCGTTTATTTATTACTTTAGTAGTGTTTTTAACAAAACTTGAGGCATTTGTTTAGGTTTGACTTCGATTTTTTTAGGTTTTTCATTTTTTGTTAAACTAATATTTACTTTGACAATTGAAAAAAGAATAACTATAACTCTATGGTCAAATATATTGGACTAAAATAAAAAATGAAGTATATTTATGTTTTTTGGGAAAAAAAAAACTATTGTTTTATTGATACCCGACGGGTACCCGGATCCGGTGATTAACTGGCTCTTTAAACGGGTCCGGTTCTGGGTAGTATACTACCCGGACCCGATAGGACCCGTTGACACCCCTAATATAGTTACTTAGAGCAAACGCAATGGTGGGAGTCAAAAGCCAAATACCAAGTGCCATATTTGGTTATAGCTATAGGTTTTGGTGTGAAAATCTACAACGGTGAGAGCCAAACACCAAACCCAAATAAAGCATACGTGATTTAAATTTGAGTTTGGAAATGAGGAGTGATTTAAAATCACGTTTTCATTTTGAGAAGTGATTTAAAATCACGTTTAGCATTTCACTCCATTTTTTATAACGTTTTCATTGTCTGCGTTATTTGTAGGGACGTTTTCATTGTTTGCGTGATTTAAGTTCACGCTGGGAAGAGACGTGATTTTTAATCACGTCCAGGCAAACCCATACCAAACCCAAATGCTATCCTATATTTGGGTCCAAAAAGCGCTAAATTTGGGTATAGCATTTTGGTTTCTCGACTACTGCCGATCAGCTATACCCATATATAGCTTTTAACTCCACCGCTGCGTTTGCTCTTAGGGTTTTCCCTTAACTATATATAAAAGAACCTATGTAATACTATTACTGGTTCTTCCCTAATAATATTATCCCTGAACACGTTATCTTGCACAAGTTCTGCCGTAGAGCTAAACCTAGATTTTTGATTTTTTTTTCTTCTCTAAATCGATAGTCTAACCAAGTAGCCGAAAAGAAAAAAAAATATATTTCATTTCTCTATTTGATCGGCATCACCAATTGAGAATACAATTCAATTTGTTGAATCACCACAGAAGCAAAGCTTGCACGATTTGATACTTGAATTTTTCCTTCACATACTACGAGGACAAATGGAGCCAATCTGACCAGAATTTAAGCTATTGGACTCAGCCGGACTTGAGTACCATAGATGGGTGGACAATGTGGTGACCACATTTGTGGTGAAAGGGTACATAAACACCATAATCCATTCACTGATGCCAATGCTCCTCCAGCTAGTGAAAAGAATAAGGCTCTCGCTCTGATGTTTTTGAAGAGGCACATCGATCCGAAACTACGTTGGAGTTACCACCATTTAAAGACCCCGAAAGAACTGTGGCACACTCTCCAAACATTGTTTGGTTGATGGATCAGTAGATTTTACTTTATTTTTGCTAAACATATTTATCTTGTTTATGTTAGATGAATAATGGATTATCTATGAGTATTTATCAATTTTTGGCAACAATTTAATTGATTTTACTTTGATAATATATTGTTTAGCGTGTATATTTGAATGGAAAGCATATCATTCAAATATAACCAAAATTCTCTATAGAACAAGAGATAATCTACTCGGTTTTTATAAAACTGCCATTTACTTAAAGAAAATGATATTACTCTTGACGTCAACCCCGCAATTTCATACTTTCCATGGCATAAAGGATGTTGCCCCATTAATGGATACACCTGAATTTGCTTGGGATTAAACATTTAGCTTTCTTGGCTCTAGTATATATTTCCGTACTTAAACATGTTCAAACCTTCTATACTTTGGAAGTGCGGATTATTTGCAAGTACTTATCTTTCTATTATATATTATAGAATTGTACGATGTTTGATAATATGTAGTTTAACGCGTGTATTAGAATATAAAGGACGTCATTTTAACAGATTTTTTTTCCAAAAGTACCTGAGATAAACTGTTCACTTGTATGACATTCCTACGTGATGTACCTAAAAGAATGTCATAAGGAGAGATCAAATGTCTATTCGATAGTGGAACCACCCGCACTATCCTAAGAAAATTGACAATTGTTTGTTGATTTTTCTCCTTTTTGTGACTACGATGATTGGATCATTGAAGTAATAATTGGGCGAAGTATTGCTCAAATCTTGTCGCCAGCGGCACAAGGTTTAAAGTCAAAGAAGCTCTATACGCACTTAGAGCTAACCACACCTTGTGAGTTTTAAGGATATTCATTCAAATGGCTATCATTTGGAAACTCGCTGTAAAAATGGAACTTTATGTTACTTCTAGTGAATGCGGAAGGAAGTGCATCTTGGAGAAACTATTGAGTCACTCTAGTGGATTGTACATCACCATTATTAGGATCATTGAATCCTATATTGTTTCCGACGACGAACTATTGGTCAGTGACTTATACAAGCTTTGGCATTACCGACTAGGGCATCCTGGCCGACATTTGATGATATGTGTTTTAAAGAACTCACATCGACATCATTCTTTCGAGTGAGAAAGAAATTGGACAAAATATTGTTACGACGGAGAGTAACTGAAGCACAAAATTTGCTTTTAAAGGAATTGAAGCGCGATTATTGTCTCTTAAAGTAATTGAAGTGCAATCTTCACCTTCTAAAGTAACTGAAGCATACCATTTATCTCATTTTCTTCGTTGGCCTTATCGAAGGCAGATCACTCATACAAAGCTTGCTCTTTATTAAAGAAAGGATCGAGACCATTCTATGCTAAATATACCAAAGAAAAAAAAAACATTTTCATGAAGGATACAAGGTGATATTTGTGGACCTAGCTATACATCCAGAATGCGACCTTCCAAGTATTTTATGGTTCTGGATGATGCTTCGACCTGTTGGTCACACTTGCATTGTTGTTCACAACATATGCTGATTTCGCAAAGCTCCCAGCAGAAGTGAGACGTATAATGGCTCACCACCATGATCATACAATCAAGTTTGTCAGACTTGATAATGCTGGAGAATTTACATCTAAAGGAATTGATGATTTCTATATGTCTAAAGGAGTTGACATAGATCATCATGTACCCCATACATTCCCGAATTGGTCTCGCGGAAGCAAACATCAAAGGGTTAGAGATGATAGCTAAGGCACTGGTTATGCGCTTCAATACCTTCCTATTACTGCTTGGGGTACCTCATATTGCATGCATCTTTACTTATTCGCTTCAGACCCACTGATAGCCAACCATATTCTGCGTACCAGTTGGTAACTGGATATAAGCCTGATATTTTACATTTATGCATTTTTGGTTGTGTCGTACATGTGCCTATTACGCCTCCACAACATACAAGATGGGTCCACATATACGATTAAGTATTTATGTTGGATACGAATCCCCAACAAGCATCCGCTACAAAGAACCTTTGACAGACGATCTCTTTACCACTAGAATTGTGGATGCTCACTTTACTGAGACAATCTTCCCATCGTTAGGGGGAGGTGAGGAAAAGGATTTTCTAAGGGAACGACATGAACTATCGTGGTGTGTTTCGCCATGTTGTCTCATCTTGATCCCCATAATTCACAATGTGAATGCGAAGTGAAAAACGATTTTCGATATTCAGAATGTACACTGATATCGCTAAAGTAACGAAATCAAACATACCAACTGCAAGCGTACCTGCAAGGTCCTTAACTAAGGATTTGCACCATAAACTATAGTGTTACAACTACATTTTGTGGAAGTGTAGTTGAGGGCGTGGCCCATAAAGGAAGTTGAAGGGACCACCTGGTTCGATTGATGCTCACCTAGAAAGGAAGTGGATGAGTAAGGCACAATCTAACTATCTATATCATTTGAAGTCATCTCATATAATTTCCTCTGAATATGTCCATAAATCAAACTGGAGGACGCTCCGAAGTTTAAATGATTATAGAGAACAATGAAATCCAAATGGATTATGGGAATGAACATGAGTCAATGGAAGGATCATGCATGCATATGGATGATATAATTCAGTTGCTCCAGAAGTAGAGCACGATGAGATCGAACCATGATCTATATTGTTTAGATTCAAACATATAGCATATTTGGCATGTGCAATCCAGGAAGAACTTAGTTCTTTGACAAATATACATGTATTTGGTCTGGTAGTGCTAACCCACCAAGTGTAAAGCCGGTGGGACATATATGATTAT
This sequence comes from Papaver nudicaule, assembly GCA_023529015.1. NCBI lineage: Eukaryota > Viridiplantae > Streptophyta > Magnoliopsida > Ranunculales > Papaveraceae > Papaver > Papaver nudicaule. The sequence goes on from JAJJMA010153304.1 coordinate 8,076, forward strand.
TTGTCACAAAATGTAGTGAGAATAATTAATGAAGTCTTAAAGTTTAAAGACTCACCTTGTGGCGAGAGGTTTCTCACAAACCCCTGGATCGCTTATTCTCTTGTAGGGAACATCACGATGTTCTGCTAATTAGATTAGCTTGGCAGTTTCAGAAGGATTTGAAATACAACTTATGGAAGTGGTTACATAATATCTCTATGGGGATATTGATACAGAGATATTCATGAAAGTGCCAGATGGCCTTCCATTGCCCAAAATCAAGTAACTCTAAACCACGGAGTGCGTTTGCAATTATGTTGAAACGCTCACTTTACGGATTAAAGTAATCCAGACGGATCTGGTATACCCGTCTAAGTGATCATTTAATTGGGAAGAGATATACAAATAATGAATTGTGCCCTTGTGTGTTTTGAAAAGAAACAAGTTCCGGATTTGCAATTATAGTTGTCTATGTCGACGATATGAACATAGTATGTACTTTTGACGAACTAAGAGAAACCGCAAACTATTTGAAATTCGAAATTGAGATGGAAGATCTTGGGAAAACTCGAATGTGTCTAGAATTTGAACTAGAATATCGAGATTGTGGAATATTACTCCACCAGTTAGCATATGTCCATAAGATATTCAGGTAATTTAATATGGACAAAGGTGTACCGGGCTAGCACTCCCATGATTGGTCGAACTTTAGATGTACGTAAAGATCAATCTCGTCCATAGGAAAGTGATGTAGATGTTTTGGGAGACGAATATCCCTACATAAGTCAATAAGCGCATTATTGTACTTAACACAATGTACTCGACCAAATATCTTGTTCTCAGTGAACTTGCTAGATGTAGATCAACGCCAATGCAACTTCACTGGAATGGTATCAAGAATATCTTTAGATACCTAAAAAGGAACCATTGACATGGGTTTATCCATATGAAGACGCAAATAGAGTTTTCTAATGCAATTGCAAATTGTATTGTACTCCCATGATTACATGTGAAAAGTATAGGACTAAAAGAATTGTCTGATTCCCATGATTGCAAAACTGCAGAGATCTAAAGAACTTGTCTGACTGCGTAGGACTAAAGGAAGTGTCTACCTGTATTGGACTAAAGAAGTTGTTCAAACTCCCGTGAATGTATTGTACTAAATAAGTTGTCCTACATCAGGGGGAGCATCTAGTGGTAAGTTGTACTCTTTTTCCCTTCACTGAGGTTACTTTCTCCCACAGGGTTTTGTTACTCAGCAAGGTTTTTAATTAGTCAACTGCAATACCATAAGTGCAATCGAAAAGTTGTTGATTATGAAAGGACAATAATATTTTCGTCAACGAAAGTAATCAGGGGGGATACATAAGTCATCACCTATAGTCACTTTCGAAAAGCTCATGACTAATGAAACTGTCTAAAGACTACCCAAAACGAAATCAGGGGAAGATGCCGACATCAAGGGGGAGGATCCAAGGATATGATGCCGACTTATTTTGATTCGAATGTGAAACTGTGTTGTACTCTTTTTCCCTTCGATCGAGTTTAGTTTTTCCCACAGGGTTTTGTTACTCGACAAGGTTTTTAGAGAGACAACAACAACAACTACACCTGGCGTATATGATGAATGCTGAAGACTTGAAGATTGGATTGATATTACTGAATTGCATCGGAATCAAAGAAATGAACACGATAGTATATCAAGCAAAACAACTTCCAGCAAGAAGCAAGAATGTTATTCAGCATGAGCAAAGGCGAACTTCTGGACTTACCACGTTGTATTCGTTTCCCTTCGTCAAGGTTTTGTCCCTCAGGGTTTTCCTTGTCAAGGTTTTAACGAGGCAACATGTGCGAGTCTAAGTCTGTTCTAAGTATTTTTAATATTGCACTCTTTTTCATTAGTTCAGGCTTTGTCCCTTTGGGTTTTCCTGGAAAGATTTGAAGAAATACATTTGAAGCTAAAAGAGAAGTCACCTACCACGACCAACTCCAACAAAGAAGTTTACCAAGACTCGAGACGTCATACTCATTATCTTTTCAAGGTTTTGTCCCACCGGGTTTTTCCTTGTCAAAGTTTTAGTGAAGCAATACATTTGAAGAACTACATTCGAAGCACTGTGTATAAAATTTTGTAATTGAACCGCACAAGGGGGAGTGTTATAGGGCTTAAGGCCCATGGATGTGCGGTCCATATAGTTACTTAGGGTTTTCCCTTAACTGTATATAAATGAACCTATGTAATACTATTACTGGTTCTTCCCTAATAATATTATTCCTATTTTTTTTTCTCTTTTTTTGAAATATGCTTTTATTTATTCATCAGAAAAGACATAATTACAAGAGTTAGATGACAGACTGGCAACAAGCTGGGCTTCAATTCCTTTTTGAACGACAACACCAATCCTATGAAAAAGAAAATCTCCCATTATAACATTCGCAAAATGGCTAGCCATATATTTACGCAATCTCTTCAGAAACTCCACTGTATCACTCCCTAAAGTGGTAAAAGCCATCACTCCAAAACCAAAGCCCTGCGTTGTGCACTTCTCTAAATTTTTGGTTCTTTTCTTAGCGATAACATCGTCAATTGCCCTGCCTGGAACAAAAGTGCGTACACCGCTACCTGTGAAAGGAGAAACAACTGTGATATACATGCACACATCATGCCCATTGTCCCAGTTATATACCAAGATATCTGTCGGTCTCAGAGCCAAGACGGTATCTGAAAGGAACCTCAAATCCGCCTCTTTTCTAGCTGGGACACCAGCACGATAACAGATATCAGCAAAGGTATCACGAACCAGGTCATGTCTATACTTGGAGACCAATCCCACTTGAGCAATGCAAAGCGTGGTCCCCAAAAATATCCATCTCCTTACCGCAACTGGAGCATGAGTCACCTTCTTCGAAAAGAGGGATACCAAGCCTATAACGCAAGATAGCTCTAAAATGTCGAGGCCCAAGTTATTGATTAAGCCCATCAATAGGAATGGCCAACAAATAGTCTTGCGCATGCTTGATTATGTTGCTCTGCCACTTGGCTGAATCACACTCCGTCATAAAAAAATGGTCAGGTATAGCCTTCTTCACAACATCAAAGTATTTGATTGCCAGAGAGCTCATGGAATGGGGAGCAATATCATCAGTGCACAATGAAGAATTTTCAATACCACATACCTGTTTGTAAAGGATAAATGCGCGATCAAAGCTGAGACACAAACCAGACACACCAGACAGCCTCAAAATGTTCTCATGTTGGGCTTTGGTCTGGAAGCAAGATGCCAAATAACAATCCTGCATAGTATACACCCCCACGCCACCATACCTTATGGGAAGTGTAGCAAGCCTATGTTGCAGGGGGACAAAGCCCGGACCATCCCCTGTAACAAGATGTCTAAGGAACTGTTTGAGGTGGCCATCAAATATCACATGTGCCTCCTCCAAATACTCAGGCTTAGTTTATCGCATAGCAAAATATAACCTCGAGACACCAGAAAAATTCTTCAACAATAAAAGCTCACCCTGGGGATCTTTGATCTTCTGTATGGCAAAAATCAAGCTCCTAGTCTTATGGACTCTGTTAATCACCATATTCTTACAAAATTTGGGGTCCTGTATAACATGCCCACCCAACAGCTTCACTCCCTCTGTTGGTCGGCGTATGTGAGACGGAAAACACCCTCAACCAAACCTCTGTTATCCATTGTAAGCCATAAAAGTTCAGTCTTCGAGAAATTAAGGTGTAACACCAAAGAAATACCTTCCTGTTGAATGATATCCAATGCTTTGTCCACCATCAAAGTGTCCCCAACTAAAGTCCCGTCATCTAAATACCATGCCTGCAAATCCAAGGAGAACGAATCAACAATTTTGTGTATCAAGGGGTGTATAGTTAAAGCAAATAACATCGGAACGAGAGGGTCCCCTGTTGTACTGCCTGAGTTGACGAAAGCGTATTGTTCACATAATATAATCTAGCAGGAGCCGCATAACAAAACTCTACACATCTAGAGATGGAAGTACAATGTTTCCTCATATCTCTAATCATTGCAGACCTTCTATACAAGGTTGAAGGCATTAGAGAAATAAACCAAGAGCATTGACGTAGATGTTGTGTCACTCATATCCTCAAGAAGTCTGTTAACGACAAGAAGAATCGATTAACCTCCACAAGGTACCCCCTGTAGATGGTGAAAAATGGAAGAGGGACAAAAATGTAAAATGACTCTCTCATTATTCCTTGCCAAGAGGCGATTGCCTATTCATGCATTCTTATCCTCAAGAAGTCTGTTTGTTGTAGTGTTTCTGAACTCTTTCAATAACAGTCTCCCAAATAGCTTCATTCCTTCTAGTATCCCCAATGGGCATACCAAGGTAAGTAATAAGCAAATAGTCAATCATACAACCCAATTCCAAAGCCAAGTCTTGAATCACCTCATCCGCTCCTATGCTAGTCATTGAACTCTTCTCTAGATTCAGTTTAAGACCAGTGAGAACCTCAAACATAATCAAAATAATATGAAGTCTTCTTACCTCAGTTATAGATGCATTCAAAAAAATAATTGTATCATCTGCAAATTGTAAGTGAGAAACAACTGTCCCATTCTCCGCCACCCTAAAACCACCAATGTTTTCTATTCTGAATAGCTTCATTCAACAATTTTGAAAGGATTTCCACCACCAAAAGAAATAAAAATGGTGACAACGGATCACCCTGCCTTATACCTTTTGTTGGCTTTATTCTATTGGTAGCCACCCCATTCACTAACATAGAAAACTGAGCTCCCGTTACACGCCATTCTATCCACTTCAACCATTTCTCTCCAAAACCATGTCTTCTCAATATTGTAAACAAAGAGTTCAAGTTTACGTTATCGAAAAGCTTTCTCCATATCGATCTTACAAAGAATACCTGGATTTTTTTGCTTCACCCTTCTATCAATGCACTCATTCGCTATGAAATTCCATATAAGATTTGTCTATCTTTGATGAAAGCTCCTTGTTCCTTAGAAATAAGCGTTGGCATCACCACCTTCAATCTTTCAGCAAATAACTTGGAAATTACTCTGTAGAAGCTACTAATTAGGCTAATAGGTCTGAAGTCCTTGGTAGTTGCAGAGTCTTCTTTCTTAGGCACTAGTCTTATGAAAGACGTATTAAATCTCTAATCCACCTTCCCTTTGTTGGAAAACTCATTAATAGCTTGAAGCAGTGATTCCCTGAGCCACAAATAAGATTCCCTAGAACCCTTCAATCCATTCCTTGCCAAAAATGATACATGTTTCAACATCATAAACCAGTAATACATATATGTTTAACAATACAGGTTCAAACATCAAAGACTGACTCCAACAAATGCACCTTGATAGATTGTTGATGCTACACACTTAAGTTTGGAACCACTCACTACTTAACATTATTATTCATATAGTGTGAATACAAAATGAACTACTCAACGATATAAATTTATGCATCTTCCTTACATCATAATTGAAGTCAAGCAAGAGTTCTCGCACTGCTTCATCAGCAATTTCTATTGTTTCTTTAACCTGACCAGAGACACAACCAGCAAAACATTCTTACAATCACCAACAAAATTGAAATTTCTACACATCATCCAATCAATTTGGCTTTTAAGAAATTTCATAGCTATAAACTTATAACATTCAAATGAGAACATTCGGAAAGAGTATATACCACAACTTGAAGTCTGAACTCGGTAGAGGTAAATAATAGGTAAACAATGAAGTACAATGCTTTATCATCCATGACCATTGCTGGCAGATGGGCCATCAATCTGTTAAAATCACAAAGGTGTTAGTCATCTACATGTACTAAAGAACAAGAATGGGACTGGAAGTTTTAATCTTTACTTACCACACTAATATCCAATCATCAGTTAAAGAACAACTTGGATATTACCCCCCTGTGAAAACAAATTCACATATCAGTAAACACATGCGGCTAGAATATACAACAAAGTGGAGGTGGTGAACAATTCAATGTTTCTAATACCAAGATCAGTCATAAGTTCTGCAACTAAACTCCACATTTACGCATTGATGTCCAGATTAGAGCCATGTGATGGGAAAAGGAACACTAGTGAGCGATTTAAAATCACAACTCTTCATAGAAAGACTAAAAGAATACAAAAATCCTGCAACTTTATAAAATACCTTCTGAACAAGCTCGACAACTTTAACTGGAGTAGCAAAGGCCTGAGTGATGAGGGGTTTTTCCAAAGCTGGGTGTGGTTTTCTCCCTTGGCTGCCTGAGAATAATCCATCTTTCACTGCTGTCACCTTTCGTGTGTAGCAGAATATTCAATATCAAATGTTGGTATCTGCAATAATAACAAGATGGAACAATTAGTTACATCCAAGTCCAACATCACTTGAACCTTTTCATGTGTGCAGTCACAATCATAGCTCTGGGTCACCCAAACCAGACCTGGGTTGAACAACTATTTAACTTCTCACTACAAACATTTTTATACAACACACAAATATGCAGTGTCTAGAACTTGCACAGGGCAGGAAAGCTTACAAAGAGAGAGATGGAAGATATCCAGAAATATGTATGCCAACCTGCACATGGACAGAAACACAAGTTTTCAGTTTCCAATTGAGAGCAACAATTTATGCAAACTCAAATCATTAAGGGAGGACAATCTTACATTTACATTTATATTATGAAATGTAAACCATCTTTACATTATGCCGACCTTCTCAAAATCGGCTTTAACAGCTTGAGAAGGTCACTGACCTTAGTACCTTAATAAGCATACCCTTATGCAAGCTAGACGTAGTGTCCATTTGGTCACAGACCCATAAAATTGCTTGAAGAATGAATGCTGCAAATACATAAAAACAGATACAGTAGAAACTCAATGCCAATAACAATAGAGTGTTTGTTCAATAACAACATAGCTACAATAATGACTTACTAATTAGTACTGATGAATCAAGAAAATGGTCCTTGATAAAACCCATGAGAAATTTATATATCTACATAGTAAAATTAGTAATCAATTAACTCAAAATCGGCAAATGAAGAAAATGGTCCTTGTTTTTTCTTATACGGAATAGCTTCTGATCTTCGTCGTTGGTGCTGGCATTCTTAATGAAGAAAAGCACAAAAAAATTCAACACTATGACAATAAACTACACTACAAAAACAAGACCAGACTTTTATGGGCTTTTAGAAGGAAGAGCTAGCAGGATCTGTATCAACATAATCATTCTCTCCGTCTTCAACACCTGTATATGTAGAGCAAACCAGTTAGTGACTATGTAGAGTAAACCAGTAAGTGATTGAAAATCCCTAATTCTCCTCCTGACAAATGCTGCAATGATGAAACACACCATTAACAAACTTTATCCCTAATAAGTCAAATATTCCACTTCTAATAAAACCATTGACATTTATAAAGAAACCTAATTCCTTAACAAACTATTAAGGAACTTTTCACTTTTTTTTTTAAAGAAAATTTGGAAAAATAAAATTGATTATTATTACCTCAGAGAGTTCAGAAATTAGGGTTTGATGATCAAAAACCTGTTCAAAAGCAAATGAGCAACGATCAACACTACCACACAGATTTGTGTTTTTAACTCGTTCCTGGTTCTAGGGTTTTCCAGATGGTGGTATTATATCAATATCCTTCAAATAACGAGGAATTCAATCAACTATCTCCATTCACATACGCTAAATATCTAGACCCTTTTCTGCAAATCGCTAGTTAGGGTTTGAGTTCTTTTTCTTCTTCAGTCTTGATTTCTAAACTCTAGGGTTTCTAATTAAATAATGAATCTACGATTTCTAAACTCTAGGGTATTGATGATAACGATGATGGTGGAGGTAGTAGAAATGGTTGGTATTGATGATAACGATGATGGTGGTGGTGGTAGTAGAAAGGGGGAAAATGTATTCAGAGCCTCTTCGAAGGAGAAAGAATGAGTGAGAATGAAATCATAGAAGAGATATGGATAGGGTTAGAAAAGGATAGGGTGGGGTTCAAAAATTATCAACTTAAAACAACGCCTATAAGATTTGGGCACAAACATAACTAAAAGTGTATTGAAGTGTCTAGAGCCACACGCACAGCCCACACACGTGAAAATTTTCTGTTGCGAAATAGAAACTTAATCTCCATTGTTGCATAAATCCGCAACTAAATCTCCACAGTTGCATCAATTTCGCAACGGTCCAGGTTCTGTTGCGGTTCGCAACGGTCATACCTACGTTGCGAATTTCAGTTGCGAATCACAGAATATGGTGTAATGTAACATTGGTTTCCTTAATACTCCCCCTCAAGTTAAGCGGACTCTGGTGAATGGACGGTTAACTTATTTTGTAAATCTGCATGACGGGCATGACCTTGACTTTTTGTGAAAATGTACGCCAATTGGTCTTTCGTATTGATAAAATGAACATCAAGTTGGCGACGTGTAACCCTTTCTCAAACAAAATGATAATAAATTTCAATGTGTTTAATGTGTGCATGAAAAACCATATTATCTATGAGGTATGTAGCTCCGATATTGTCGAACCAAAGAGTGGGCATCGATGTAGAGGTTCATAATTCATGAAAAAGAGATTGAATCCAAATAAGTTCTGCAATAGTAGTAGCAAACGTTGTATATTCAGCTTTCATGCTTGAAAGAGACACCGTCGGTTGTTTGCGTGCACTCCATTATATTAGATTAGAACCCAATAATATACAATAACCACTTGTAGACCATTGGAAATCTGGGTTACCATCCCAATCGGCATCACTAAGGAAAAGTAAAATATACGTAGCCACTAAACTTAAGATACTGATCAGCACGCTAGAATAACCATGATAATAAGTTCCTTTAAGGTATCTCAAGATACGCTTTAGAGATGCCCAATGACCCTCTTTAGGATCATGCATAAATTGAACAAACCCGATTGACAACAAAATATATATCAGGTCGGGTAAATGTCAAATAATGGAGCGCCCCAACAATACTTCGATAAATTTTAGGGTCAGAAAATCTAGGACCTTCGTACTCAGATAAAACAATTTTAGGATCAAGAGGAGTGGAATTGGTTCGGCACCACCATCTTAGTTCTTAAAAGAAGTTCTGTGGAATATTTTCGCTGGGATAAAACATACCCGGAGAAGTACGATGAGCTTCAACACGCAAAGAATAAGATAAATCACCAAGATCAATGATTGAGAAAGCCTTGTTTAGGTCATTTACAAGTTTTTGAATCAAAGATGATGAAGAACAAGTAACAATAATACCGTCGATATAGACAAGTACGTAAGTAACACTATTGTTGTGCCTTAGTATGAATAAAGAGGTATCCGCTTTGGAACCTATAAAACCAAGATGAAGAAGATGTGCACTAAGGCGGTTATACCAGGCTCGAGTAGCCTATTTTAATCCATAGCGATGTAGCCGGCAAACATGATTTAGGAAGCGAGGACCGACATAGCCTTGTGGTTGACACATATAAACTTCTTCTTGAAGAAAAGCATTTTGAACGTCTAATTGTCAGAGAGACAAATTTTTAGCAAGTGCAAGAGAAATAATTGCCCGAATGGTGCAAGGATTCACAACTGGACTAAATGTTTCTTAGTAATCCACACCCTCTTTTTGACTAAACCCTTGACCAACAAGACGTGCCTTATAACGATCGATAGAACCATCTTCTTTACGCTTAATATGATAAAACCATTTGTTACCAATTATATTGTGACCTGGTGGAGGAGGAACTAGAGAGAATGTCCATGGAATTCCTCCAACGAGGACGACCAAAGTCTTGAGAAAATGTGTGAGGCTCAAAATTAGCGCCACTAGTTAGAGGGTGTTTAATAGCAGCATAAATTTTAGGCTTAAAAATATCATCTGTGACACGAGTTATCATTGGATGAGTGGTTGCTAAAGTACTTGGAAGTGGAGGTGGAGGTGCAAGTGAAATTAAATCATCATGCTGTACTATAGGTTGGGTTCATCAGGTGAGTGGTTAGGGATAAACTAAGTTGGGGTCATCATGTTGCACTATAGCTTCAGGAAGACGAAATTGGGATTTGTTGTTAATTGTGTTGGAGATAAACTAAGCGGAGGAGCTTAACATGCATAGGAGAAAACATCATTAATAATTGGTATACATGAAGTGGGAGGACTTTCCATGGAAGATGTAGGTGGAGCAGGTGGCGGAGGAAGTTTTAGTTGAATAGGTAAAGCAGGTGGCGGAAGACGTGGTGGTGAAAACACAACAGGACTAGGAACTATAGTTGGCGGAGCGTGGTGCTTGGACCTGCAAAAGGAAAATGATCTTCTACAAACTTAACATGACGCGAAATGTAGAGTCGTTTGGTCGGAATTTGCCAACACATATAAACTTTATAGGCCAAGTGATATCCAATAAAATACAAGGAATAAACCGTAAAACAATTTAATCAGCAACATAAGCACGTAGATGAGGGTACACTACGCCATATGGCCCGATTCCAACGTTGTTTTTTTTCGCATCTGCAACGTCTATTAACGTTGCGCCCTAGGCAACGTCTATTAACGTTGCGCACCGTTAATAACGTTGCTGTAATTTTATTTTTATTTTAATTGCGCAACGTCACGACAACGTTATCTTCGGTTGCGCA
>JAJJMA010153337.1:0-20997 GCA_023529015.1 Papaver nudicaule
GTAAGTGACAGATCTGTTAAACCTTTGGGTTCATTAGAAAATCACTTGACAACACATGAGTAAATCATCTTGTCCATTAAAGAATCATGAGTATGATTAACCTTTGGGTTTAGGCATACAAATGAATCATAAATGAAACTGTTGTAACTGTCCAAAATCCCAATGGTTAGATCTTAGACAGTACACCCAAATATTGTACATCATCATGCATAGAATCATTCCTAAGCATACATCTAACAAACTATATAGAAACATTAAAGAGATAGAGTTTAGAGATACTTGACAAGAGGCTTTACTTGGTTCGCCCCCATAAGTGAGGACTACATCCAAGGGTTATCACTATTATAAGCATGATTATAACTCTCCCTTACCTTGTTAATCTTCTAAGTTTAATCTCTCAATAAGAACCCTAATTTCAGCCTTGGGCTATGGAGAGCAAGTGAAATACTTTTCCTCTCTCTAGACCAATCCGAAATATGTCCAACCCCTTTTCCAGTAGGCTCATTCGCTATTTGTAGACCCTTACATAATGGGTTACAGCTAATACAAACAGACCAAAGACTGACACTTATTTGTCTTGACTCGCCGATACACATACGTCGGCGACCTTATCTTCTATATTTCCAACATTGACGATCGAATCTTTTAATGGATAAGACTGCTGACGCATTCTCCACTGAGTCAACTGGTCAACCTGACAATGTATCCGTTTTGACTCCTCTTTAATGCACAACCACTTCTCAACTACCAATGGTGACGTGTCCTCTCTCGCTGATCCACCTTTCGATGTAGCCTTCGTTCTTCTATACTCTCGCTGAGCTGTATTATCTGACTCCAGCCTCATATGTCGCTAAGACCCTTATTCCCTGATCCAAAACATCTTCGTCGTATTCTTCTTGTACATCATCTCTTCTACGATGCTTTATATCGTGAAGGTATTTTCTACCCTTACAACTGTATACAGTCCTTTTCATACACAAAAATATGCACTTTTGTATCCTATCAAAGTATCACTTTGGCAACACTTATCAAATAACAATAGATACACAAGGACTGCTGCATATAATACTTTAAAACTTCATTTAAAGTCAACAGATAAGCAACATAATACCTATACATGTTACTAACAGAATCTAAATCATTTTACCATGATTTGAACATATGGGTTGCTTTAAATTCATGTCTATCACAACAATATCTTGATGTTAAACATGTACAACCTATGGCTTTGATACCAATGTTAGAATATCAGCCTTTAATCATACTTTCTATCAACTTTATTAGCTCTAAACTTTCTTTATACAATCATGATATCTATATGCTGATACATAATATACTTATACCTTAGGATCATTTATTCTACATGTAGAAAAACAGAATGATATCTATATGCTGATACATAATATACATAGCTTAGGATCATTTATTCTACATCTAGAAAAACAGAAATATCAAGTAGATAACAAGCTATCATTACATACCTTAGTTTAGCTTCAAACAGTAGAAAAGATGCTAGTGAATACCTTAGACTAAGATCTGTATTTATGGAAGTATTTCATCCACTTCTATTACCTTATTTTTCTGATGACAGAAATTTCCTTTTTTAGCAAGGTTAGAAGGGAGTACACCTCCTACTTCATAGACACATGTCACCCACTCAGCCATCATGAGGTGGAGACACTTCATTTACTTAAAATTATGATGCCACTTCATGGTAAACTTGAACTACTAGGCTTTATGTAGTATTACCTCAAAACATAATTGTTTGCCTTTAGTACATGGTCTAAACCATAAACACACACACTTGATTAAGATTAGACTAATCCAGTTTTATTAAAGTAAATATGAGTTGTTGCTAGACCACAGAAAAGCTAACACGAAGAAGAGCCAATATTGGAAATCGAGGAAGAAGATGGACCACCATATCTCCTAGAGCAATGTCACCCTCGGTGCTGGGAAGTATTTATTTATGGATCGGTAAATGGTGATGGTCGAGGAGTTGGAATAGTCTTCACTTCGCCAGAAGGAAAACGAACGGTATATGCACTCTGATTGGAATTCGAGGCAACAAATAACGAGACAGAATACGAGGCAATGATCCACACTTTAAAGTACATGATAGAAATGAAAATCCAAGAGGCGAGGATAACAACAGACTCTCAGCTTGTAGTTCGACAGCTCGATGGCAGTTACCAGTCAAACGATTCATTATCAAAATACAAGAAATTGGCAAGGAGATTAATGACAAAGATTCCACAACTAAAAATTCGACACATATGCAGGAAGGTTAACAGACATGCAGACGCTCTGGCATTTATTTCCTCAAAAATGACAGACCCGGACGTCATCTCTATCGAGATTGGAAGAGTAAAGAAATCATCTATAGAAGACATAAGGGAGGTGCTCGTAATGACAATCCAAGATGAAGTCGACGACTGGAGAGTACCAATAAGAAAATATTTGGAGACTAAGGAATTACCAAGTAAGCCACTCGAAGTACATAAAATCATAAGTAGATCAGCAAAATAAAGAATCCTAGATGGAGTTTTATACCGGCAGTCATTCTTGGGTCCACTATTAAGATGTGTTCATCATATAGATGGTGTCGCGCTAATGACAAAACTACACAGCGGTGAAGCAGGAACTCATAGTGGAGCAAGATCCCTAGCTGAGAGAACCAAAACCCAAGGTTATTACTGGCCCTACATGCATACCGACGCAAAAGACATATCTTCAAAGTGTGACCCTTGCCAAAGATTTGCCAAGGGAATCCATGTGCCAGCAACAAATCTAAACTCAGTGTTAAGCCCGTGGCCTTTCGCCAAATGGGGGGTCAACATCGTTGGACCATTCATTCCTGGGACAGGACAAATAAAGTACATTATCGTGTCAACTGATTACTTCTCGAAATGGATCGAAGCTAAAGCTCCAAAGAATCACACAGGACGAGATGTGTTCACCTTCTTTGGGGAAAATATATTTTGTCGATTCGGAGTACCTCTCGAGATAGTCTCGGATAATGAAAAAGAATTTTTAAGTGCTGATGTAAGAGAATTGCTAAACCAATACAACGTAAGGTTGGGAACTTCAACTCCAATATATCCACAAAGTAACGACCAGGCAGAGGCAACAAACAAAACAATCAGAGGTAACTTGAAAAAAAGGGTTTTACCCCACAAAAAACAATGGTGCGACCACCTGCACAACGTGCTATGGGCATTTCGAACATCCCGAAGAGAATCAACAGGAATGACTCTGTTTCACCTCACATATGGGACAGAGGCAGTACTTCCCGCCGAAATAATGATACCAACAAATAAATACAAGGCATGGGAGCAAAACCTCACAACTGATTTAATATATGCAAAACTAGATGACCTCGAAGAGGCCAGAGAAGACGCTCGCCAGCACATCATCAACTATCAGCAAGGGTTAGCCCGAGGATACAACAAAAAGGTCATCGAAAGGGAATTCCAGCCGGGCGAGTTGGTGTTACGAGAAATCCCACCTTACCAAAAGGGAAATGCAGAAAAATTAGAACAAACATGGGAGGGACCTTTCAAAGTACAGCAAGTAGTAGGGAAAGGTGCATACAGATTGATCGACGAAAAAGATGGAATGGGGCACGGAAACGCATGGAGCGCAAATATATACGAAAGTATTATTCATAAAAATAATGTACCGCGTTATCAATCTTCGAATAAAGAATCCTTTTATATCTCGATATACTATTTCTCGGCTCAAACTCCAAATCCTACTCGAATAGGCACTGCACGGTTTTCCTAACTCAAACTCCAGACCCTACTAAATTAGACACATCTCCTAAGGCCTCGATGCCATATAAACAAACGGGCCATGACGCCATATCTCCCCTAGTGCCTCGACGCAATGAAATTAAAGGCCTTGACGCCAAGGCCCTGATGCCAATCATTATAAAAGTCCTCGAGCAGTATGCACCGAGTTGATGTACATGTAACCGTAATGGCCTTACGAGCTACATGGCACAGTCCTCTACCCACAAAATACCCCGTTAGCGGTGGATACTTTGCATCGTAGCTATATAAGCTAATGGCATTTGGACCCACTACCACACGACCATAAGGACCTCTCTTTTGAGGCGTCGAGGGGATGATAAATGGGATTAACATCTGCCTTTAGGACAGATGGAACCCCGAGGCAGTTAATTAGCCTACATTCACGGGAATGGAAGGCGAGTTACGCAGCCGAGGGATCTCCCTTCGAAGTATCAAACCATACTTCGAAGTAGACCTATCGAGAACAAGGGTCGAACTCTAGGCAGCGATAGGAGAACAATACCATGTCTAAGCTCCAGCCTTGACCGGCACTCCCCCATCGTGCTATTTTATTATCGAGACCCAGAATAGCAGTTGCCCACCATAAGTTTCCTACTTGGGCTAAAACGGGTTATCAGGACACCACTATGTCCTCTCGGAAGTTCGATACCTCGTATCTTCGATACCCACATAATGTACCGAGGAAAAATGGGTACCTATGGTCTCGATAGCCAGTGTTTGCTTTAAACCAGGCAAGTAGCTCAAAGCCTTTGGGAAGGGTGATCCGTAAGCCCCCACTAGCTTGGTTTACTATCTCTCACATCGAAGTAAGCCCCGGAATTGCACTCTAAGTAACCTTAAGAGCCTAGAACTTGCAAGGTAAACTTCGTGCCTGATCACGAGTTGTTCGACAAACAACATATACCGAAGAAAAATAAAACAACAACTTCATTACGACATGAGAGAAAAAATGCTCAGTAGCACATAGTTTACAGGTAAACAAAAAATACAACAAAGGAAACGCAAAGCTTCTATAATACAGACAAGAAAGAGGAAAGTACAAAAAGATAGTAGAAGGAATGAAACATCTTCTATGTGGTATCTTCATCAACCTCCTTAACATCAGCATCGTCTATTTCGGGGACACCCTCGGCATCATGTACGAAAGCTCGGCTAACCGATTCAGTGCCCTTCCCATCACCATTGCAGAAGTTTCGACGGAATTGTTCAAAAATTCCTCAGTCGGCTCCTCGACTTCAACCTTTTCAATTTGATTCCCCTTTTCCTTATTTTCCAGCACACCACTTTCTTCATTTTGCTTCTCGCCCTCTGTCATATGCACATCCACTACCTTTTCCTCTACAATTGGCCTCTCGCCCCAAGACTCCTTCACCGAATTATCCTCCTCGCCCATATCTTCATCTTCACCAGCATCGTTAACAATGTTCTCTTCACTTACTTCTTCTTCAACCTCTTCAATCCCAGCTCTATCTTTTATCATCCGTGCTACTATAGCCTGAACCTCTTCACAAGGAATCAACCCCTTATCAGACTCTAATGAAGCATCAGGATCACTCGTGCCATTACGGTAAAATGGAGGTTGCATTCCAAATTTCCTAAAAAGGCCACGAGTATGCCTACGACTAAACAAAGTCGTCCTCTCAGACTCTCCATTTGAGTGCAGCTTTAGCAAGGCAATCTTCCCATTAAGGAGATCGATCTCCTCCCCCCTATCATCATGACTCTTCTTCAGCAATGCAAACTCATCCTCTTTATTTTTTAGTTGTAATTCCAGCTTCGAAGCCAGTTCACTTTGAGTCTTTAAGTTTGCAGAAAGGGTATCCCGTTCACCAGCAATGGTTTCGAGCTGCTTTCCCAAATTTTTCACTTCTCCTGTTTACAAGTAATAAAATGTTAGTTCCAGTAACCAGGCAAAAACAACATTCGAGAAAAACTGATAGCGATTATCCTACCCCTACTCTTCTCAAGCTCCTTTGAGAGACCATCCTTCTCCTGATGCAAGTCCACCAGCTCCTTGTCGATACGAGAAATCTCTTTCCCTTGAGACCTAGACAAGTTCAGCAAGTACATCCCATAGTGATAACCCTGCAAAAATAAAAAAACACGCTGCTAAGAAAATAACAAAGGCAAAAATATGCAACTGTAAAACACGAATACTCACCGCTTCGAGAAATGCTTGGTGCTTGGTCCACTCCGAGTCTAGGGTCCTGGTATGCCAAACACCAGAAAACGCTTGTGAAACAAAGGTAGTAAGAGAGGCATCCAGCTGACGATTCAGGGGATCCTTGGCATACGCCTTTAAATGATTAGCAATATCTTCGGCAAAAGGACCAGATTGCGAGCACTGCTCTATGAATTGCTGAATCTCTTCCTCGGAATAAGACCTATGGGAAAATCTCGTAGAAACGGAAGGGCCATTTGGGGAAGACGAAGGTTGTCTTAATGAGGAAGCACCAACCAAACGTTCATTCGAGCCATATACATTCAAGTTCATGCTAGAATGGGGGAGACTTGATTAAAATTCAGCAGCAGAGACACTAAGGGTAGCAGAGGCAACGAGTTTTTTGGTCAACTCAACACCGCTACGAGAGGTTTTGGGAACCGAGCTTTGTGGAGGTTGGTCGTGGAGTGTAACCTTCTTGCCCTTATTCAAAAGAGGCTGGATATCCTCGTCATCCTCGGTTTCTTCGTCTTCGATGTCCTTGACAGCAGCATTCGAAGAACCTTCAACTCCTTTGGCAGCAGCTCTTGTAGGCTACCTTTTTGAACCCACTACTTTCGAAGCAACTGTTTTAGGGACACCTTTCTTATCCATTCCTCCAGTAGCAACCTTCTTACGATTGGGATCTCCAATAGAATACTCCATCATCCTGTCGTCACTAGTAATCATCTCGCTCAGCTGAAAAGTAGCCAATTTGTCAGGTTCTAAACAGAGGCAGGTATTCATACCCATAACATAGTTGAGGCAGGTTGTGTTATCACCTGTACATTTGCCCCCTTTCCAACATCAGTCTGCTTCGATTGTCTTTTTCGTGTTTTTTTGATCATCACTTCGCCCTTGGCTCTGCAGTTTCTTCAAACCTCTCTTGCTCCTTCTAAGAAAGAATGCGGCGTAAATAAGGATATTCAGATAAATAAGGATATTTAAAGGGAAAAGTAATGTACCTTCGCTTTATAAGCGACGATCTTCTCCTGGATTTCTTTTGTTTCTCCTCGGAGAAATGTATCTTATAGTACTCAACAATGGGGAAGGAATGGCCGCTTTCAAAGCCTGTTCGCTCGGTCTTTTTTTCCTCGTCAACATAACCAAAGAGAATAGGGCCCTCAATAAGCACTGGTTTCGAGAAGCATACGTCGTCACTGGAATGGCGAAGAAGCCTGTTCCTAGTACATCTGGTGGGATCTACGTCATCAAGGACATGTTCTACATTGGGCACCTTTCCGAGCCCCACCCCCAAGGAGCAACCTCCTTAAGAAGTTCCTTTCAACTCTATAGTGCTTGAAGAAATTTTTGGCAGTCCAAAAGCTAGGAGGATGTTCAGGATCCTCGGGAAGCTTCTCGTAATAATATGATCTCCCCTCCGAGCGAGCCACCCACTCGCTAATTAACCGAATAGAGTTACCATTCAGCTGCATTATGCCACAAGGGGGGCGATTTTGGAGTAGATCTCGTAAAACAAAGGATTCTTCGGATTGTACAGGGGAATGGGAAGTCCGGCACCTAACTACTCGCCGGAGACTATAATCCGCCTTCCGTCACAATCATGCTCAAAAATAAGTTCAGGAATTAGATTAACCCCCTTTTCAAAACTAGTACAAGGGAAAAGCTTCATATTAAACCCATAAATTTCAGCTATTTTCTCCCAGCTAAGTGGAGCATCGACCATCTTTCGTGGAAAAGAGTCTCCGATAGAAGAGGCATTCTTCTCAGGGGCCTGAGCACATCAGCAGAAATCAAAAGGAAGAACAAGTTAGCATAAATCATGAAACAGAAAGTAATAGCAGATAAAGAAAGATCTACGAAGCTTACCATGATTTAAAATACAATCAACGGAGAGTACGACAACAAGAGATGTGAAAAGCTTAAAAACCTTGCAGGCGGCGAAAAATTTTAAAGAAGAAGGAAAGTTAAAAAGAGGGGGAAGATGGGTTTAAATAGGATAAACCCGAGACCGGCATAGCAAGTGGAAGGTGGAGTGGGCGGCGGTTTCGAAAAAGCATTCAAAGCTACGTGTGTCAGTAGGAGAATTGAAAACTGGACACGTGTCGAGGATTGTGAAGCACCAGAAATTTCGTTCATCAAATATCACCGATCTTCGAACAAGGAAAGAGCAAACTGTAGAGGGTAAAATACCATCTGGACACGTGTCAGGATCAGGATGAAGAAGAGGGATTGCGAAGAATAAACAACGAAGCAGGGAATCGAACTGAAGAGGATCTTGTACACCAGTGAGTGGTCTTAATATAATATTTGGAAAGATGTGCGCTAAGTGGGAAACAGCCAGGAAGGAGCCGAAGAATAAAGACTCGACACCTGAAGTTCGTAATCCTCGACTAGTGACTCCGAAGACAAAGCTACGAGCATACCAAGGATAGTTTTAAGAAATTCCGAAGGCCACCGACCTACTCGACAAACTCTGACACCACCACGTATCACTTGTATTATTAGCTGTGATCCACCTCCGACTCTGCCTATATAAGGCGAGCTCGAGTTCCATTGTAAGGGTTGGAATTTTTGTGTAGTCTAAGGTGTGTGAGTGGGAGTAGGTTAGTATCTCCTCAGGTATTTAAAGCATAATTTCCATGTATCATGTCACCAGAAAATACAAACTTAATGATTATTAGGTTCGTCTCTCTGATTATTTGCATATGAATTTGTCTCGGTACAGTTTATTTAATCTCGTAATCATCTTTGTTATAAGTCATGTATCATAACCGTCAATTGAATAAATGAACTTCGTGGTTGTTTGGTGTAAAGTCTCTCAGCAGATTTTATACCAACACACCATGTGTGGAAGGAGATTGTCCCATTGTTTTTCTTTGCCTTCTATAATCTTGGCTCTAATCAAATTCTGAAGATAACGGTTGACTACTTTAGTTTGGCCGGTAATTTGAGGATGTGCAGTTGTGTTGTATTGCAGTTTAGTCCCCGAACGCATCAACAATGATTTCTAAAAGTAACTCAGGAATTTAGTATCTCGATCAGAAGTGATAGACTTAACTCCATGTAAACGTACCTCTTCTTTGAAGAATAGATAAGCATCATTTGAAGCAGTTGTCTTCCTACTATCTATGAAGTGAGTCGTCTTAGAATAACGATCTACCACAACCATATAATATAGTCATTTCCCTTTGAAGTATGTGGTAAGCCAAGCACAAAATCCATACTGATATCAACCTAAGGAGCATCCAGAACTGGTAGAGGAGTGTACAACCCTGTGTTTTGTAATGTTCCCTTGGATTGTTGACAAATCATGCCCTTATGAACGTATTTTTGAACATCTCGCTTCAATGAAGGCCAAAAGTAACGTTCTTCAACCATAGCAATAGTTATATCACGTCCAAAATGCCCTCCAAGTCCACCGCCATGTAGTTCTTGAATTAGATGAAGGCGTAAAGAACATTGTTGAATATATAATTGATTCCCTTTGAAAAGAAACCCATCTTGAATGAAATAGTCACCCACACCGCCCATAGAAGTACCACACTTGTCCCAAAGTGACCAAAAATCTGGATCATCGCGGTATATATACTTCAAGAAATCAAAAGCTTGACTTCATGTCGACATCGCATTGAATTCCTCGACATCAGAACTGAATTGATCACTGGTATATGGTGGAGAGTTAACAGAGACGCATCCTCATGGATTTCCTCTTAAAATACGACTCAACATCTGAGTCTCAATGAAAACATCGCGACTCTAGGCCTGTCCACCGCTCTCTGAGAAGCCTAAACACACTTAGGCAGGCCACGATCTAACACAGAATGGCATAATATACCATGGATAAGCATGCCATGACCTAAAATACGCCACAGCGCGCAAACATGTCATAGTCAAAGTGGCATGGCCTAAATGCGCCACGAAAGATTGGCCTTGTCCTCAAAACAAGTATGGCGCCACAAAGACTGGCCTTGGCCAGTGGCCAAGGCCGTGACGCGCCATGAGCATGGCGCTATACAAAACTGGCCTTGGCCGTAACCACATCACCATGGCGCCATGATCATAAAGCTACAAAATTTGACCTTGGCCATCATGGCGCCAAGAATTCCTAACCTTGGCCAATGGCCAAGGCTGTTGCTATAAAGCCACAACACACGCTTCTAACGCCACAACCACATTGGCCATAGAGCCATAGCCATGCGACGTTGTTTAAACTCAAAAAGACCATGCAATATCTGCATACTACACGAGATATCAAAACATCACACGGGGGGATAACTTTAGGGGTATTGGTCTGGCGGTCTACGACTGTTAGAAAGAAACTGATAGAGATGATGGACAGTTACGACAAAGTGGTGCTGAGTGGACACGTTCTACACGACTCTAGCAGTTACAGAGCACAACTCATGTCCTCCACTCCTACACTCTTCCACGGCTTCCACCTTCTCTGTCGAGAGATCAGGGTGACTTCAACACTGGAAATAAAGACTTCCTCTATCTTCCAAGACCTCATAGTACTTGGAAACACCAAAACCTCAGAGTACACATACTTGAGTACTCAACACACTTCTAGTACTGGAGATTTCCAGTCGCTCTTACGACGGAGATCTTGAACTCTTACACCCAGAAACACACATCCTCAACCTGATCTCAAGTTTCTTTCACTGTTTCCCTCCCTAGATCAACTTTTATCCTCTCTGTGACCGAAGCAAAACTTGAACGACCATTGACTTGGTTTAGGCTTGTCTTGTTCGATTTTGATCTCGAGCACTACGAAAGTACCCAGAGACGGTACAGTGTTTTTCAGGCAAAAACATTTGGCGTCCACAGTGGGAGATCAATCTATCGGTCCCAGAAGATTTTCTCAAAAATGGTTGAACTCAGGTCAGGATCAGACACTAAAAATCCCAACTCTCCAACTGACGGTGCATCAACTTCCAATGCAACACCTACCAATCCATCCTCATCTGGTGCTGCACCCAACACTCATGCTACTCAGAATGCTTCCCCTGCGACACCTACTATTCCAGCAATTCCCGTCGCCCCGGTGACTCCCGCTGCTCCAGCCAATGCCTCTAGCAAAACCCTTCTTCCACAATTAGGATCAACGCTACTGTTGAAAATGGGAAAGGAGTATCAAAGACGTTGACCATGGATGAGTTGGCGAAACGCCAAGATGATCTTGCAGAAAGCCAGGTCAAGATGTACGATACTCAACTAGGAATCCTGGCTTGTCTTGAAACCATCACTGCGAAGCTGTCGGACTCACCAACAAAAGAAACCCCCAAGACTAATGTTGGCACTCACTCCTATGTGATCCACATCCGTGATGATGAAAGGCCTCCTGCTCAAGTGGAGTCTCACCAAGGGGAAGGACAACAACCTCGCTACGTCAGGGCAGATGATTTGGATAGGCTACTGCGAAACCGGGAAAGAGAGACGACACTACCTGTCCACCAGCACCCGACCACCATATCCATACGAAGTACGGAGGATCTCTCTCCCCAAAGGATATTTTTCTCCTATGTTATCCTTGTATGACAGAACCGGGAACGCACATGTCTCACGATTTTTGGAGTCGTTAGGAGAATATGAATACAATCATGTATTGAGGCTCAAGGAGTTTTCAAAATCCCTCACTGGGAGAGCTTACACCTGGTACAATAACCACGCCCCAAGCAGCATTGGTACATAAAGCGAAATGGTGAATGCATTCTACCGCAAGTACTTCTTCGTGTCTGAGCAGGTAATACTATCAGACCTAAGCAGAATGTTTCAGAGACCCAGCGAGCACCCGAACGACTATGTGAAGAGATTCAGGATCCAATCTGTCGATTGCCATGATCTGAATGTCACAGAACTACAATTTGTGGAGCTCTGCATCAATAGAATGATCCTAGTCTATCGAGCCCTCTTGGAAAACCTTCATTTCCAAACATTCCCTGAACTCAACGAAGCCGCAAAGAGATCCGCCACGACTGCGTCTGCGTTGCTAGAAAGAGCTAAGCCCCTGAGAAGTGAAGAAGCCCCCAATACTCCTGGCGACAGGAGGCTGATCAACAAGCAGTATAACAACAACCTGCCATCAATGGGCGCTGTCAGCAAAGGAGGGAAAATGAAGAGTTCTGCTACGGAGGTGACACACCCAAAGCGCACCAACTCAGCCCAGGAACCCCGAATAAGAAAGTGAACCAAGGCGGGCCATAACAACCGGAGATGCGAAGGTAAAAAGCCATACCGGAAATACCAGACTATTCGTTCCCCATGGAGGAAGTACTAGAGTCGTTAGATACCTGGATCCAAGACGGAGCAATCGAACTCCCTCCAGTATGACATCCTCCGACAGCTGAAGAGGTAGCAAGTCCAAGGTATTGTTGCTACCACCGAGTCACTACCCACTCCACCAGAGATTGCTTTAGCCTCAAATGAATCTTCCAAGCCAAAGTAGAATCTGAAGAACTACATCTGGGAAACGAAGGTGTGTACCAAACCCTCTACCAGTTCGAGCATTCACCATTCCTGAGGAGCCAGTAAACAAGAGAGTTGAAGGGATAATATATCAACTGTGTGAGACTCTCTGTCTCTCGAAACCACAACAAAAAGACATGTTGATGACTTTGAACATGATAGTATCAGGAAGACGCCTACCCTTCAAGGAAACTGATGAATAATCAATACCCAAGCAGGGGAGGCTAATAGAAGGACAAAGCTGGGGACTGCTCACGACCACACGCATCTCCCATGTCGAGTTTCCAGAAACCATAATCGATCCTGGATACTCAGTGAATGTTGTCTCAGTCAAGACCCTTAGAGCAGCCAACATCGTTCGTCACGAAGCCACACGTGCTCCTGCAATCATTAAGAATCTGAACGGAGTCGAGGTATGCACCTATGGACACACCACCTTACAAAAGAAAATCGCTACGATCCAGACGATTGTGTATTTCCATATTGTCAAAAAAAAAAACGGGGAGCGACATGGTGCTAAGATGTCCCTGTTTCTGCAACAATCGAGAAGTACTTCACGATCGACTGGCAATACCCCAAATCTTCGTGAGGGGATCCACACAGGGAGAAAACACTACCATGGCGATGGTGGTATGAACGACTGAAGTCGGGAAAGCAAATGGACGATCTCTCAGCTGTGATAAAGGTATTTCACCCTTTCCCTCTTTGAATGATAGTCCATACTCCCCAAGCCACTGGGGACTTGCTACAGGAATAAATGAAGAGGCTGAGAAGACCCCGGTAGACGTGGGTACAACTATTAGAATCTTCATCAAAGCCCTTCAGGATTCTGGAATTGTTCATGGTAAGTTATGCAACGTTACCCCCGGAGGAAAAGGTGAACCGGTACCATACATCATACCACCCGAAGTCTTGGAAGACTTCCCACACTTCGAGGAGTATGTGAAATTAGCCAACCTAAAGCAAGAGGCGGGGGAGAGCGCAGTCTCATACATGAAGAGGTTTCGTAAGGAAGCAAAGGCGATCCTACCTAACGACGGTCCACTCGACACCACGTTAGCCCTGGGCATGCTCCCAGTTTAGTAATTCTTCGTCAAACACAACCTTAAGGGAACCAACACTAGGATTCCTGTTTTGTTGTATTTACATTCCTCCAAAGCAGCACATCATAGCGTGCAGTAGATAGGATTTCCATTTCAGCAGATTAATTAAGAAAAGTCTTTTATTTCAAAAAAAAAAAAATCTCTCTCAGAAAACACCATATTATCCAGTCAATAGAAAATACCTACAACCCATCCAACGTCTAAAAAAAATATATATAATAAATAAATGAAAACCTACTACTCGAGAAAATCAGTCAGAACACAACTAGATTCACCTTTGCAGGACGACCTTAGTTGCTCCAACTCCTCCTCTTCTGTCTGTAACTCAACCTTCAGCTCCGCTACCCTCTTCTCCTTCTCTCGAAGAACCTCCTGAGACCCCTGAACCTTGGCCTTCTCGAACCTATCACGAAGCCAAGCCACACTGAAACCTTTAGATTCAGCCATAGCTATTGACCCTTCCCAGTCCTGGAAATCAGACGTATCAGCAAAATCAATGGACTGAGCCATCATCTCTGTCACCCTCGATAACAGAGTGCCAACTATCGACTCATAAAGTATCCGGTTCTCCCTATCATGAGCAATATGGCCGAATTTCCTCCAAATACGGTCGTATAATGTTTGGTACTCATTCGACACCGGGAAGTTACCCACCAAAGCATAGCCAAGTCGAACTCGGTGAATGGATAAAGGAAAGGCAACTCCAGCATTGGGATATGAAGACTCCAGACTCACACCGCCACCTGCGGCTTGCTCAATCGAAGGAATAGTTGCTTCCACATCATCGGGGACGACCTCGACGACGGCCTCAGAAACAGTAGCGTCTATTTCGACGTTCAAGTCGCCTTCACCCTCTAGAGCCTCGACATTCTCCACAATAGAAGAGCCATCATGATCCTCACGCTCCTTCTCTTGTGAACACAAAACCAAGAGGTACGACGTAAGTACACGATGAAGTAAGTGGGTAGAACGTACATATGAAGCCAAGACGGTTGCTGCGGAAAGCTCGTGAGAAATTTTGGGTGAAATTCATACACAAACTTTATTTTGATGTCTATAACAATGTGGTAAAAATTCATGCAATGAATCCACACAGTTTGATAAATATGGTGTGAGCATTGAGGGAGAGAGAAACTGCCAGAATTTCCTGCGGCAACAACTCTCGTCATGAAGAAACCGCAATTTTGAGAAATCTACAAGGAATTTTCAGGGATTTTTGGACACAATCTCTCCATGTACGTCTCCCAACACATACTAAAATTTCATGCCGATCCAGCGATGGGTCTAAGAGATATTACGCAAACACCAGGGAATGCGCAAGAAAGGGACTGCCAGAAACATGACGAAATACTCCTGGAGTTTTTGTTACTCGGCTAAAACGACGAGGTTAATGGTCTCGAATCCAAGAAATTATCCTAATAGATGATATCTCAGGATTTTATCTACAAAAGTAGGGGCTAATAACGAAAAACGAAGTCTGTATGAGACGACTAAGGCGATTTTACCTAGAAGTGGTCAAGAGAGACTTACTTGGACAAGATCCATGTCCTCACTGGGAAAAGAAGGACGGGTATCTTCACCAGTCGACTCATCCACCTCTACCTCAACAATCACATCGACAACAGCTGGGGACTCCGCGACGTCGTCATGCTTCAACATAGAGTCCTACAAGGTGTGCAGAAAGTTCAAGCATCCACAAAAACGAATACGTAGAGCAAGGGACCTCACCGAAACACGAACAACTCACCTGGGATGGAAAGGGACATGAATCTATCATAGGGGAAGGATTAACGACACGTCCCTAAGGTAACTCCATCCTGCTACTCTTAACTCTCTTCTTAGGTTGGACGACTGGAGGAGGTTCCATCTATTATCAAGAAAGAGAGTCGCGGTTAACGATGGCAAGGCAAACAAGGGTATATATATATATATATAGATGTTGGAAAGAGAGTTTACCCGGGGTGTCACAGCGAAAATGGGCCTGTCAGTTGTGTTCACTTTCTTCACGAAGTTACCCAGAGATAACAAAGTATAATCCCAGAATTTGTTGAATTCGGGAGTGACTCTCATCTGTCTACCAGCGACCAAGAAGGTGACCTTCCTCTCAGGATCCCGGGTAGGATCCATGTATTCAAGCAAATCATCCTTAGAAGGGGGAAGCGAACGATCCAAAGGCACATCTTGATTAAACCCCATGAACTTGGCTGCTATATCGATGTTATATGCTTGCTCACCAACTTTCCCTAATAGAAGCCAAGGATAAAACCCGAAACGCTGCTACACATGAACACCTGCTGTCCTTCATCGTCGATATTAGTCACACCGCGAGATCTTGAGCGCAAAGTAGCTTCCACAGTCTCTGCAGCAGTCTGGAGTTGAAAAACTCTATCGTCAGGAACATAGCACCATGGACGGAAACGAACGCTGTCCTCCTTGTCCAAAAGATCTTATAGCTTCACCGATTCCTTAGGCTTCTTCTCACTTGAAAAGACGAGTGTACCGAGTACACCACCAATCTTTTATTTTAGTCCACCTATAAGTCAAACCTTGACAGGTTCCTGAAATCAAGAACTCAAGAGCAAGATCTCTTTCAG
Organism: Papaver nudicaule; assembly: GCA_023529015.1. Lineage (NCBI taxonomy): Eukaryota > Viridiplantae > Streptophyta > Magnoliopsida > Ranunculales > Papaveraceae > Papaver > Papaver nudicaule. Next base: position 16,142 of record JAJJMA010153337.1, read on the forward strand.
ATCTGATTGATTCACACAAGGGAGTCAATACAAGAATCCGAAAGACTATGTCAACCAACCAAGTACGATACTTTAATTATATAAGAAGACTCAAATATAATGCGGAAGTAAAGTAAAGTACACACAAGATTTTGTTAACGAGGAAACTACAAACTCGTAGAAAAACCCCGGGACCTAGTCCAGTTTTGAATACTCTTAAGAATTAAGCCGCCAACACACCTACTCTCAGACTTCGGACTAGCTGGTGCAGACAATATGACCCTAATACGACTATTAGTCACAAAGATTTCCCCTCACTATTCCTACGCGTCCAACCACAGCAAGATGGTCATGCACATGTACTCCCCAACGTAAACAGACGCCCGTTACTGTCTTATGCAAGAGTTGCCTCACAGCCCGTCGCGAGGACTATCGCTACCCGACCTCCAATCGGGCGATTACAACCTTATGGACAACAACCAAATAGCGGTAGGTCAAATCACTAGATGATATCCTTGGTAACTAACAGATATTTCACCAAAGTCTTACACCAAGAGCGAGGTTATTAAGTTTACTTAGGCATTAAACACCTCGAGATATCGATCAAGGTTTCAAAACCTAAACTCCCGAAAGAGCAACCTTGTCGTCCTAGTTGGAATCAACAGATAGCTGTAGCAAGTACGAAATGATATGACCGTGAAGAACAATGTACCTGCAAAGAACAAATCCAATAACATCGATCTTGATTCCACTCAATATCTATAGTTTAGGCACACAAACCAAAAGCGGCTTGCTAACAAATCCAGGTTAATAGATAAAGAGTATGTTCTAATCACAACGATCTTGAGTGGCTTTATATCAGAAGATAAGGACCTTAGAATAAACAAGATCGTTAGGTTTGATAGACGGGATAGAACAGAACACAAGTACAATACAAAGAAGACTAGTAAACATAAACTAGTTTCCCGTAAGAGGTACTTCTAGGCTTCTCGATCCCGAGAGAAGACTTTCATGCAATTCTAGACCGAGAGCAAAAGCTCAAAGGTAACTGAAAAGAAAAGCGGCAACAAAAGCTTACAATTCCGAAGAAGAGCTTGGCCAAGGGGATTAAAGCTTTCAGGAGAGATACCACTCCTATTTATATTGACTAAGGCTTTAGCTTTGAAATGAGGCAACGTTAATTTTGGAAATTCCACAAAGCACATTTACATAATAGTTCCGAAGTTCCCCATTTAGTCTCGTAGCTTTTAATGAGAACTAATACTCTAGCATTTTACATTTAACAAAAATATATTCCATAAAGAAAATATATTTTCGAAACATGTTTAGCCAAGAGCAATCAAAGCAAATAATATCTTAAGGTATATTTGGATATTTCTTTTTAATTCGAAATATGATGCTTACCAAATATGATCCCTGGGAAAGATCTCAATTCGAAAACGTGTCCTTAGTTTCGAAAATCTCCTTAGATATTATTACTTCCAAATGTCGTCACCAGATTTATAATGTCGACATTACTTCCTTGGTATTGCTGGGCTAACCAGACGAACCTAGGTGGAAGTGGGATCTGGTCCAAAGTGGTTCAACGTTCCGCATAAACGCATCATAACAAACGTGGACAAAGCCTTGTGTGTTAAGCTTAAATGAACACATTGGTTCGGACGTTCCGAATCACGCAAATAGATATACCATTGGAAGTACGGTGCGAGATTCTACGAGTAACTAGCAAAAATGTTAAATCTCCTGAATTCTTGATTCTAATATAGATGTCACGTTAATGATATCCAAGAATTCAAATCAAAACATCAAATGAGTAATCAAATGAATATTTGATCAAGTAGTAAAGCATACGAAGATTTAATCACGTACAATATTGATCCGTAATCATGTGTCCACTAACTAGAGCGACTAACTATTTTTCAGATGATGACTCAATCCCACTTAGTTGTACATTGAAGATGAACAAATTCAAACTTCAAACCGAGAATATCAAACTCATTAATTCGTTAAAGCACAAATCAAAAATGTAGAGTTTGAACTTCGAAGTTATGCATTCTGAGTCAACCATATTAAGGTTTCGAAACGTACGTCAGTTTTGGCAGAAACCAAATTAAGGTTTCGGAACCTAAAGTTCATTATATGACTGGAACTGATTTAAAGTTCCCAAATCAAGTTTTCACATAGCGAAACCTAAAGCTTGGTTTCGAAATCTAGATTCTGTTTAGCAAAACCTTGTTTAAGGTTTCGAAACAAGAAACACATATTAAATTCTCTACAAATGTTTGGTGTCGAACTTGAGAGTCCATGTGGCCGAAAAACTGTTTCAGCATCACACCTTTTTAGCCTCGACGCACATGAATATTTCCCGATTCACATAAACCTTTAGGAAACCCCAGGGTCTTTTCGACCTTTTAGATCTCACATGGTCAAGACACATTGGCATTGATTCTCAAGTCACTGTCAGCCACACAAACATAGTTTTGAATTTGTTATATCTCATTGGTCACAATATTTACGTTTCAGACCAATAGCTTATGAATGAGAAAACCAGATTATGGTTTCGAAATCAACGTTTAGTTTTACCAAAACCTACATAGAGGTTCAAACATTGAAAATTCATAAGTTGAGATACACAAATATGGTTTCGGAATCCAGAAGTGAGATATGACATACAAGATGTTCATATACAGAATCAAATGAATGATTCAGAACTTCAGAGTTCAGAGCCAAACCACGACGTCGTATTCGAATCTCAGAAACAGCAGTATTTCGAGTCTACGCAACATAAGTGTGAGTCACAATCTCTCTTACATTGGCTCATATAAATATATGCAATCAATCCGACAGAGCCAGACTAGGTAAGAAGAGACACAATACTGTGATGGATCAAATCCCGTAGTACTACCGAGATAACATCACATTGCTATAAGTCCTTGAAGTCTTTAGAAAAAGGAGCTCTTGAACGACAGGAATCAAAAGAAGCTTGTATGGTTACAACACCACTACCGCTATTAGTCCAAATTAGCCTGTCGCACTCGTGAGAAGCAAAAAAAACTTCATTAATGGCCTGCTTGACTGTGATGTTCAGCTCAGGGATATAAGGGGGAAAGGTCCAACTGCCATTCACTATGAATTCCTCAACTGACATGACTATGAAATTATAAATATTTATCATACTAAGATTTCATAACATTAATCAATTTTAAGGGTAAAATTAAAAACATGGTGTATATAATAGAACTAGCTCAATTTATGTGGGACAAAATTAAAATAGAACTAGCTCAATTTATGTGGGACGGAGGGAGTATAACATTAGTATGTCATCAAAAAATTAGCTTAATGAGCAATTTAATAGGCACCCAAACAGGATATCTACATTTTAAAAACCCTGTGATACTGATGGTCACTTGAAAAGGACCCGAAAAAACATGTCGTGATCTAATGGGCACGAGGTACCAGCCGGCAGCCACGGACTTGCCAACTTCTATGGTCTGAGGATTTAATCGTCATTTAACCCCAAAAAGTTTTGGTTCCCGCCTAATGAAAACTTCAAAATTTTCAAAACTTAACCAAATTTTTTTTCGATCCCGCCTAACGAAAACTTCCCACCCTTTTCATACCTTAAACCAAAAAGCATACGGATCGACAACCAAAAAGCATACAGATCGACATGTACACAATTCCTTACCGTCAGATTTAGATTCCAACTCAAAAACTCGGATCGAATACATTTCCCAACTTCATTATAAATAACCATCGAACAGGTCCAGAAAAGTTCACAACTTCTAATCAATCCAAAGAAACTCTCGAGAGTCAAGACCCTTGCTTTCTATTTTCAGTTTTCAGAAGCTTCTTTGTCTTAACAATGGAAGGAGGAAAGGTTGGAAAGGGAGGAAGAAAGGGTGGTGGTGATAGAAAGAAGGCAGTAACAAAATCAGTCAAAGCCGGTTTACAATTCCCAGTTGGTAGAATCACTCGTTTCTTAAGGAAAGGCCGTTATGCCCAACGTGTTGGTTCCGGTGCTCCCGTTTACCTTGCCGCCGTTCTCGAATATCTCGCCGCCGAGGTATTAAAAACGTATTTTCAATTTGTAACATATTTGATTGAAACCCTTGATTTGAGATCTGGGTTTTGTTTAATATTTGAATTTTGGATCTGGGTTTATGTTTAATTTGATTTTGATTGTGTTTTTTTTTTGTCTTTAGGTTTTGGAATTGGCCGGAAATGCTGCCAGGGATAACAAGAAATCAAGGATTATACCGAGGCATCTACTGTTAGCAATAAGGAACGATGAAGAATTAGGAAAGTTGCTCGCTGGTATTACTATTGCCAGTGGTGGAGTTCTTCCAAATATCAACTCTGTTTTGTTGCCAAAGAAGGGTCTTGAGAAGGAATCTACACCCAAATCACCTGCCGGGAAATCTCCTAAGAAGGCTGTTGCCAAGTGATAGATCTAGTTTGTTCGTGTTAACTTGTCTGGGTACAGCCTGTAATGATGAAATCTAGGGACTTAGGAAACTTTTTATTATTAGTTGAATGATCTGGTTTTTGGGGGTTAGGTTTTATGGTTTTTATGTTCATAGGGCTTTAATGGAATATATCTAATCAATGGAAGTTCTCTTTTTGTTTATCCGTCTCTTGCAGTCTTGCTTTCCTGCTGTTTTTGAGAATTATACCAGGATTTAGATTATTCTTGCATTGCCTACTACATACAGGCGATTGGATAGGAAAAACATGTGATTTGAGCAAAAAAATAAAGGTAAAGCAACGGATCTGAAGATGCCTTTGTTATCCATCATGCCTTGCCTGTTGCAACTATCCATCTCCGTAATTCCTCCCATCAACAAATGTACTATGAATCTTTTCATTGGTGTGCT
>JAJJMA010153338.1:0-12487 GCA_023529015.1 Papaver nudicaule
CCCTTAGGATGCTATTATTATGCAAAGGCATTTTCTACCCTTACATTTTGCCTCTTTCATTTCCAAGATCTTTGATCGCCGGGGATGAAATTTTTTCCTTTCGCCGAAAATGTCGCGCCCACGTTCTCCACTTCTGCTTCAATTACGCCGTGCACTCTCCACTAAGTTTCCGTTACACCACGTGTTTCTCTCTCAGCCTTCGTTACGCCATGTGTCCTTCATGCATCCATCTGCACTTTATGACTGATAACCGTTGATGCCCGCGATCTCCGCCACTTCTCTACGCTTTGTAACCGCTGATTGGCAGTTACACTTTTCCTTCCTATAAATACTGGTGGACTTTTTCGCCCTAACCCTTTACCTTCTTCTTCTTCACTCGAGTAGAAATTTCCTTTCAGAGCTTTTCAAACCCTAACTCCTTCCCTGCTGTTGCTGCTACTGTATTTCTTCAAGAATTCCTCCATTTTATCACAAGCTTCTTATCCTCTCTCTGCCTTCATCTTCCTCCCTTTTACCGGATTAGACCTGTGTCTTGATCTCCTTTGACCGCTGCTTAGCCGGATTTGTTCATCTTTTTCGGTCACTTCGATTTTTCCGGTAAGCCGTTATCTCACTTGAGTCCTTATTCCGATATCTTTTCTGTGTTCATGGCTTCTACTACCCAAACTTCTTCTAGTTCTGCAACTCCCAAAGCTCAAGTCTCCACTTCGCCAGTCAATGAGGTTGAATCTCCTTCTTCTCCCGTCGCTACTAAGGCTCTTACACGCCCATCTTGGAAAAATTGGTCAGAGTATTGCACTTTTGACAAAGTGTTCATTGCTCCTTTAACATTGACGCCCCTAAAGAAGGTGAAAAAGGCTTCTACCCCTACTACTCTTGAAGATCTTCGAACGCCGGACCAACATGGCGAGTGTGCTATGACTGCTTATGGCACACTCAAGGCTGGGAAGGCGGATCTATTTCCTTTATACGATCCCGCCGATACATTCATGTGTGATTTATTTCTAGCGATAAAGAAAAGTCCCTTCCAACTCACGGCGAATGCAATTCGCATCTTAGTAGAATGGAAGCTCCGCCACAGCAACAAGACTAACTACCCAGATTTGTTTGAGGACGGTAGGTTTTCTCCCGAGGAGTATACTGTTGAGAATTTTTTAAAGCAATATGATGTTCTTCCTTCCTCAGTAAAAGGTGAGCCCTGGGCTTACCGCTTTGTTACCAAGAAAATGTTAGCAAAGAAACCAGTGGAAGTCATGCTTGGTGCTGTAGACGCCAAGGAGGTTACTGGGACTACCACGGCGAGAAAGAGTTCTGAGACTGGCTGGACCAACATACCTTGCTCGCTGGAAGGTCCTTGGTTGCTAGGGTGGTGTGATGTTGATAGGACAATCAGGCGACTAGACTTCCTCGAGGAACACAAGCGCTTCAAAAATCATGACTTTACCCATTTGGACAGGGCGGAAGAAGAACAATATCTGGACGCCGATGGAAAGATACAAATAGACTCCCAGGTAACTGGCTGGTGTTGTCTGCTGCTGCCAAAAAGTCTGCCAAAAGGAAATCCTCCTCTCAGGTAATGAATAATTTACTTTCAGTAAATATATATCTATATGCCTCTCGCTATTTTCTAACCGAGCTTCGAGAAGGGCATAGCTGAAGATCTAGGAACAAGCATACTAACTTTTCTTATTTTAAAAATATATTGCATATATTTTTAAAATATATATCTATATTTGCCTCTGCTTGTTTCAAGATCTGATGGGTGTGCCGCTTATTCGCAGAGTACTCCCGCCCTGACTCCTGAGGAAGAACTCCGCCAGACGCTGAAAAAGATCAAATCAGATGTTGTCGCCGAAGGCTCTCAAGGCGAGACCTCTGCTAACACAGGAGATACTATGCCTCCGCCGTCCGGCACTGTGCTGCCTCAGCCAAGTTCGCATCGTACTCGGCGTTCAACTTCTGCTTCCACCACTCCTTCTTCTAAGAAATCTTCCACCAACTTAAAGGATAAGACCCCTGTTACCCAAATTTTAGCAACCATCTCTGAAGAAAAGGACGGCGATACAGTGATGACTGATGCCGAACCTGTGAAAGGATCTTCCAAAACTCCTCCTGGGCAAGAACCTGTCGTTCCTCTTGTTAAGTCTGGCCATGATGTTTTCATTCCTCGACCATCCCTTACCACTAGGGATGCTTTTACTGGTCCCTCCGGTAGTTCTAGCTCTCCTGTCGCCGCTCTTACAGATCTTCATAGAATGCATTTTGGCGATAGAGATCCTGGGCTCCCAAGAAGGAGTGATACTGGCATGATAGTAAATAGGCTCGCCGACTCTTTCTCCCGACTGCTTTCCCTGGAAGAAGAGAAGAACAGCCCAAATTCCCTTTACTATGAAGCTATGTTGAAGTACTCCACAACTGGCTTAGCCCATTCTTCAAATTTATCCTCCGTGGCCCACGGGTTGACTTCCCAGGAACATTTTTTCATGGCCGCCGCGGTAACTATTCGTTCCAATATGTTCTTTTATTAGCTATTATGTCTAACTTTGCTGATTTCTCCTTTCGCTTCTGCCTCAGGGATTTCAACATTGCTTGAGTCTTATTGATACTTTTGACGCACAAAGTGATAGGGTGAATTTCCTGTCTCGTGAAAACGAGGATCTCGAGCGCCAGTTGAAGGAAAAAGAGACAGAAGCAACAAAGTGGCTCAATGATAGCATTAAAGAATCCAATGAGCGTGATGAACTTCAAGGTACTTTCTCTTTTAACTTGTAGACTGAAATTTCTTTACATTCTAGTCTTTCGCCGAATCCCTTAGATCTTGCCCCTTCCAAGGTTGCCGTCAGCATTCTGACACACGACTGAAGCGAGCTGAAACCGAGATAGATAACTTGGCGAAGGCTAATGCTAAGAAGTGCAATATGCTGTACGGCCAGGCTAAGACTATTGAGTGGTACCGCCGAGAGTTAAATTATGTTAACGAATTAAATGTTAACCTTGATAATCTTCTCAAAGTTTCTCAAGCCGATCTAAAGTGGATGGAGAGCGAACGAGATAATGCCCGCCGACTAGCTGAACTTAATAACAAACGGAAAGAAGCCGCCATTGTGGACCATATGAGAGCGAGCTCTCTGCGTTTGGATGAGAAGGCGAGAGCTGATAAGCTTGCCTCTCGCCTTAATACTGCCATTTCTGAGAGAGATTTCGCCGAGCAGGAAATGCAAAGGTGGAAAGATTTCTGTAAGATTCATGGCGATCGTGCCAGAGAACTTGACAGCCAGCTAAAGGCCCAACTGCAGCAAGTGGCCAGTGTATCCGGTTCTTCTGTTAATGCTAAATTTGAATCCCATCTACAACTCCTTGTAGAAGCCCAAACTGGTGCTTGTAGGCACGTGAGCGAGTTGGAAGGTAGATTTCTAGGATATTTTCCGCCTGGTTCTTCATATTGCCTCAGTTTCTAACTCCTATGTCTTATCTTTCCAGGGCGAATCAAACAGTTGGAAGAAGAATTGAAGAAGCAGCATAAGACTGTTGAGGACTACAAGCTTTGTACCGACACTATCTCTGAATTGGCTGGGAAACTCACCCATCACCATGGTTGTGAAGAGAGGCTGCAACAGGCTGTGGAGGCTCACCGCCAATGTCCCAACCAGATCGCTGAACTGAATCTTCAACTTCAAGACCACAAGAAATGCCAAACCAGTATTGAAGGCCTTGAAAGTAAGGTGAAGTATTTGGGCAAAATCCAGAGCGGACTTCAAGCTGATTTAAGCCAAGCTCAGAAAGATCTCCAAGCTAGAGACGCCAAACACAAGCAGCAATTACTCCTGATGGACTTCATCGCCGTTCAAGAATATGTTAATAGGGAATTTCCCAAGATGAAACTTAAGATTCCCGCTGAATATGTTCTTACTCCTAAGGCTTCCGCCATGAAGGAGGTGGTGGATTGTGATGACGGCGAGGGATCAGGATCCAGCGGCGAGGAAGATGTTGAGGAAGAAGAAGATGTGGTTCATGAAGAAGATGTTGAGGAAGAAAAGGAAGAAGCGGAAGAAGATGATGACAAGGGGCAAGGTGAAAACACAAGCAGTGGCCAGCCTGAGGGTGGAGAGAGGACTCGTGACGGCGAGAACCAGACTGCCCCATGAACCTAAAAGAGAACCGGCGACTTTTCTTTATACCTTCCTTTTACGCCTCTGCAATCTCTTGTTTTTGTAAAGAACGATCTTCTTTTTTACTTTTTTTGTTATGTCAGAAAGGATTTTTGTTCCTTTCCTCTTTTATTATTGCTGTGCTTGGATATTACCTTTCCTTTTTGTAATGAACAATTTTCCTTTTAAAGTATTGTTTCCTTGTCTGTCAACACCCTTTATTAGCGGGCAATTTTTCCTTTAATCTCTTCATCATATTTGCTTCCATCTTGTCTTCAAAGACTTAACTTGCCATTGAGTGAAGTCCTGGTCCTGTACAGCCAACAATTTCTCAGAGCGACAGGGTTAGATCCCAGCCGTAACCATTACTTGTGCCCGTCGGCGATCTAATATAAGCTGCTTGGGTTGCCCCATAAACTTTAATACACTATGGCGTCCGCCAGAGGTGATGCTATGGCGTAGACGGATTAACACACCAGTGGAACCGCCGATGTGATGCTACAGCAAAAGGGTTCTTATTCGCCCAAACACTTACAGATCAACAAGTAACACGACTGGCCTTACAACTAAGCCTGGGTCGGACTAACTCTTACAAGTAGGTGTGTTCACTCAATGCAAGCAAGCTTTCTTCATAAGAGATCTTGGCTCTTAGTTAGTTTCATTGGTTTGGGCATTATGCCTTTAAAGATGGCACATGGCCTTAGTACCTGATCAGGGTTTTGGTATGGCTTTTATTGCCTTGGGCATTTGTGCCTCTGTAGGTGGCTTTTATAGCCTATTGCTGAGTACTTTGCCTCAGCTATTGTGCTCTTGGAGCTTTTAAATTCTAGCCATCACTGTAGTTAGATTACCCAGTGAATGAAAAATGCAAATGACTCAGTAATTTGTTAACGGGGTTCGGCTCATAATAGCAAACCTACGTCCCCGGATCTTATTCGCTGTTGTTTTACATCAGTTAATAAGACTTCTTGGGTATTATGCCCGCCCAAGACTTCGGATTTTACATTGTTTCCTTCAAGGATAATACTTCTTAAGGAACCTGGCGTTCCATGGGTGTTCAAGTTGCACGCCATGCTCATCAATCAATACATACGCTCCTGGCCCAGCCACTCTTTTGACCACATAAGGGCCATCCCATACAGGTTCCAATTTCCTGCATCCTTCTCGCTGAGACGGGGGAATTTCTCGAAGTACCAACTCGCCGGGCAGATATTCTCTTGGAATCACCCGCTTGTTGTATTCTCTTGATAATCGCCGGTGATAATTCTCCATGTGTGTAAGGGCGATCAGCCGCTGCTCTTCTAAGTCATCCAGCTTGGCCAGAATCAAGTCTGTATTCAAATTCTTTTCCCATGCCTCATGCTTTGTAGTGGGCAAGATTACTTCAGATGGGAGTACTGCTTCGGCACCAAAAGTGAGTAGGAAGGGAGACGCTCCAGTCGCTTCTCGAACTGTGGTTCTATACGACCACAAGACACTGTGTAAATGCTCACACCATGCCTTTTTGTGCTTCTCCAGCCTTTTCTTCAATCCCATTCCAATAGTCTTATTGGTGGCTTCTGCCTGCCCATTACTCTGAGGGTACAAGGGAGTTGATTTTCCTAACTTGACGCTGTAGTGGGCGAGTAACTTTCTTATGTTGTCGCTGACTAACTCCTTTCCATTGTCTGTACATATCTCCGCCGGTACTCCGAATCTGCAGAATATGTTCTCCCAAATGAATGTGAATACTTCTTGTCCTGTTTTCTTCCTGATGGCCTTGGCTTCACACCACTTGGTGAAATAATCTGTCGCCACGATGATGTATTTCAGTTGTCCGGAGCCTGTAGTTAGCGGTCCAATAATATCAATGCCCCACTTGGCAAAAGGCCAAGGGCTGAGTACTGAATTTAAAGACGTTGCCGGCGCCTTGATTCTTCTTCCATACAGCTGACATGGTTTGCATCGCTGAACATATTCTTTTGCATCTTTATTCATCCAAGGCCAGTAGTATCCCTGCATTCTGACCTTCAAGGCTAAAGCTCTTTGGCCACTATGATTCCCGCAGTCTCCTTCATGGATTTCTTTTAACAATTTATTGCCTTCTTCCCTTGATACGCATCGTAGCAGTGGTCCAGAGAATGACCGGCGATATAGGATTCCATTTCGGAGTTCATAATTCGCCGAACGGCTGATGACCTGATGAGCTAAAATTTGCTTTCCTGGTAAGGTTAAGCGGTCCAAATAATATCGTATCGACGTTCTCCAATCTGTCTCTGCTGACTCTTCAGTGCTTGTTGCCAATACTTCTCTTTGCCTTCGTGCTGCTACCGATGGCTGCATCACTCTTTCAATAGCTATTGAAGGAACATCTGGATTTGTCATCATCGAGGAGATAAACGCCAATGCATCGGCGTGCCTGTTATCTTTTCTGCAGATGTGGCGAAACTTGATACCTGTGATCCTCTGGGCATACTCCCTAGCAAGTTTTAGGTACTTCTGCATAGATGGGTCTGCTGTCTGGTATCGTCCAGATATTTGTCGAATCACTAGCTGAGAGTCGCTTGTCAATCTTACATTGCTGATACGCATTTCAATGAGTATTCGCATGGCATGAATAACCGCTTCGTATTCTGCCTCATTGTTAGTCGCCGGGAATTCTAGCCTTAACGAGTGTACTATCCTTGCCCCTTTCGGCGAAATTAGGACAATCCCTATTCCATTTCCTTCTTTATTTGATGAGCCGTCTACGTAAACCTCCCATCCGTCAGGACTGCACTTCAATAGATCTGGCACTTCATGTTCTTGCTCATCCAAAGAGGATGGGATTTCTTCTATCTCTTCTTCTTCATCAATTGAGAAGTCGGCGAGAAAGTCCGCGATAACTTGTGACCGCTGAGCCGTACGTATTTCATATGAAACGCCGAACTGCTCGATTTGCTGATTCCATTTGGCGATTCTCTCCACTCTTTGAGAACTATGCAGGATAGATTCTATTGGAGTTTTAGTGAGGACCACAATGGGATGGGCGTGAAAGTATGGACGTAGCCGCTGAGATGCAAAGACCAGCGCCAAGATCAACTGCTCTATTTTAGTGTAATTCTTTTCTGCCCCTTGCAGTGTTCTGCTGATATAATATATAGGTGTTTCCCCGCCCTTGGTTCTTACAAGCACTGCGCTTATGGCGAAAGGTGTTGCAGCGAGATATACCCTAAGTTCTTCGCCGTGTTCAGGTGGTTGAATTGCTGGGAGGGTGGCGAGATACTTTTTAATACCTTGAAAGGCAGCTTCATGTGCTTTAGTCCAGTTGAACTTTTCTCCTTTTTTCAATGTCTGGAAAAATAATTTGCATTTATCGGAGAACCTTGATATGAATCTGTTAAGAGACGCCAAAGTCCCATTGAGCCGCATAACGTCCTTTACCGTTACCGGCGAAGGCATTTCTATAATTGCCTTAATCTTTGCTTGGTCAGCTTCCACTCCTTTCTTCGTGACGACATATCCCAAGAACTTTCCTGAAGTCACACCAAAAACGCATTTCGCCGGGTTAATCTTTAGCTTAGTAATACGCATATGGTTGAATATTTCTCTGAGGTCTTCCACGTGAGTTTGCTTCTTCTTGCTCTTAACCAGCATGTCATCGACGTATACTTCCATCGTCTTCCCTATCCATCTTTCAAACATCTTCTGCGCCATTTCTTGGTAAGTAGCGCCGGCATTCTTAAGTCCAAATGGCATTCGAGTGTAGCAAAACAATCCTTTGGTGGAAAAGAAAGCTGTGTGCTTTTGATCTTCCTCCGCCAAAGGTATTTGGTTATATCCCGAATAACCATCCATAAACGACAGCAACTCGTGGCCAGATGTAGCGTCTACCGTTTGGTCAATACTTGGCAGTGGGAAACTGTTCTTTGGACAGGCTCTGTTAAGATCGCTGAAGTCGATGCAAATTCTTACTCCCTTGTTCTTCTTAGGTACTACCACCATGTTAGCTATCCATTGTGGATATTGCACTGGCCTTATTATACCGGATGCCTTCATTTTGTCAATTTCTGCCTCTATTGCTTCTTTGTAAGCTGGAGCCAATTTCCTTATCCTTTGCTTGAATGGTCTGACCTTTGGATCAATATCTAATTTATGACATGCTATCGCCGGGTCAATACCTGGCATCTCGTTCATGCCCCAAGCAAAGACATCAACATACTCCTTGAGTAACGCTTGCAGCTCCGCCGATTCGTCTTCATTTAATAGAGTGCCAATCTTTACCATCTTTGGATCCTGATCATCGCCGATATTAACATCCTTAGTGGGTTCCACCGCCGTAAAATGTAGTTCTCGTTCTCCCATCGGCGATGGTTCCTTTAATTGCTATAAGGTCTTATCTCCAGACTTCGCCGAGTCTTCTACCGAGTTTACTGAGTGCACATATGTGATTGGGTTGGCGATGAAGTCTAGAATCTCCTGCTTCTTAACTGCTTCCTTGCCGAGCTTCTTTTTCTCTGCAATCTCCGCTTTTCGATTTTCTCGCATTTGCACATCCGCCGAATTACACGCCTTGGCCACTGCTAAATCTCCTACATACTCGGCGACTCCAAATGGTGTGGGGAATCTCAGGCGTTGATGATAAGTAGAAGGGACTCCCTTCAAACTGTGGAGCCACGGTCTTCCCAGAATTGCGGCATACGGCGAGTCAACATCCACAATACAAAGAGTAGTTTTCAAGAAATAATCCTTGCAAATCTTAACTTTAAATTCAATTTCGCCTTTAGGCTTAGAAGCGATGCCATTAAACCCATAAATGTTATAGGAGGAGACTGTTGGCGAAGGTATTTTATCATCTTTCGCTCATCGCCTCAAAGGCAGTATTAAAGAGGATATCCACGGAACTTCCCGGGTCAATAAGCACCTTTGGCAGCCTGAATTGCTCCATCTGAATGGTGAGAACCAAGGGGTTGTTATGATTTCTTCCCTCTGGAGGAATCTCTTCGGCGGAGAACCCGACACACGCCTTCATCCAATCTTGCAATGGCTCTTGCTTAACAGCCACACTACAAATCTCATTTCCCATTCTATCTCGCTTATGCACACGAGATAGAACATTATCATGAAATTCATCCCTGGTAATCTTTGAATGCACAATGGAAAAGCAGTCTAATTCCAACAAATCTCGCTCAACTTTTACCTCGTACACATTTGGAGTCTGAGCTGGAATGGCTTGAATTGGCTGGACCATAATAGGAGGTGGTGGTGGCAATTCTAAGAATTCCTGGAATTTCCCCAAGCGGATGAATCGATGGACTTCTTGTTGCACGCCGGTGCAGTTCTCAGTTGTATGGCCATGGAACTGAAGGAATTGACAAAAGGAATTGGTATTGGTCGGCGGGGCCCTTGGGTTTCCTCTGTTATAAGGATAGCGGATGTCATCCCGACAGTTTGAACTTTCAATTTTGCCAAATGCATCCGTGTAGGAGACACGCAACTTGGGTAGAGTAGCGTCTTGGAAAGGTTGCTGGTTGCCTCTGCCGAATTTTCTATTATCCCCATTATATCTTCTTTCACCATTCCCATTTCGCCGATTATCTCTTCCTCCTCGTCCATAGTTTCCTTCTCGATTATCTTGCTTGTCACGCCCATCGTAATTTTCTCGCTTCTGTGAATTCCAATGCTGCTCGGCGGTAACTTGCTGTTGCTGTTTTCCTACCTCAGGTACTACCACCGCCGAAGAGGGGTTCTGCGTCAATTTCCACTGTTCTGCCTTCAACCACTCTTTCTTAATTTCTTCCTGGTCTTCCGGCGAGAAACTATTGATCGAGTGAATTTATTTTGCTCTTTCCTTCTTCAAGCGGAGCTCCTCTTCTCAGATTTCTTCATAATTTATCCATTCATCTTGTATTGCCCTCAAAGTCTGCAAATCCTTCGGCATTTCCCAGAATAACTTTTGATACAACAAATCTGACGTCTCCATACCGCTAAGGAAATCTTCTCCTTTTCTGACACTTCTGATCCTACTTCGCTACTTGCCTTCCTCCATCTTTGGATAAATTTTTTGTAAGTCTCCGAGGTCCTTCTCTTGATGTTGAATAATCTTTCCACGCCAGGCCGACTTCTGTTATTCTGAATAAAGGCACGCAAGAATTTGCACTCTAATTTCTCAAAAGATTTAATTTTCCCTTCTTCAAGCCCATCAAACCAAGCCAAGGCTTCATCCTTAAGGGTAGCGGGGAAGGCCATACACATTATGGGATCTGATCCTACCCATGCCGCCATATCTCTCTTGTAAGCTCTCGAATGTTGCGATGGGTCTCCAGTTCCATCATAGGTAGAAGTGAATTTAGGCGTTGAATATTTGGGAGACACGTACCCATATGTGATACAATCATGGAAGGGTGTTTTTTGCACCTCTGACAGTGCAACCTTATACTTCGACTCCCTTGAAGATCCACTCAGAGCTTCCACTTTATGCTTTAGTCGGCGAAGATCCTTCTTCATCTCTTTATCTACTTTATGCTGCCGGTTAGAGCTACTATGGTCTTTGCTATCTTTTCCAGGCACGTTCACCCTTCTGCCTCTTTCGTCAAACTTCGCCGATGAATCTGAGATTCCTGATGTGCTGGTTCCACTCTTTTTAACTCGGCGAGTTGTATGAGAATGAGACTCATGGCGGGATGAATGAGCATGGGACTCATGGCGAGATGAATGCGCATGGGACTCATGGCGAGTTGAACGTGAGTGGGGTGCATGGCCTTTATTTTGTGCAGCCATCAATTCTCTATGGCTCTGAAGTACCGTCTTCATCTGCAATTGCATTTGTCTCCCCATTTGACTCGCTTGTCTGTTATTGGCCTCAAGAATTTGCCTCAGCAACGCTTCAGTAGTATTTGTGGATCCAGTGTTATCTGCTATCACCACTTGACGAGTTACAGTAGCTCCCGGTACCATCGCCGCACCATTTCCACTTGCTGCTTGTGGAGTTTCTCCCACCGTAATAGGTTCTGCTACTGCTGCTGGAATTTTCTCAGCCACATGAAGTGCTTCGCCGACATCTTGGGTTAACTGTTGTTGAATATTAGCTGCCACTGTGTCTCCTGCCGTAGCATTTTGAGCTGCCTCTCCAACATTGGATGTCTCGCATATGGCTCTCATGGTGAATCTTCCATCCTCAACTTGCTCGCCGTAGGCATTGGCTTCTACCTGACTGCTGACCCTTCGCAGTAATAAGTTAGGCTCAGGTGATATTTCTGCATCCTCTAAATGAGTGATGTCCTCCATGTAAATTTCCTCCTGGCGTGCTACTCGTTGAATAGGTGGTCGCCGAGACATGCTTGCCAAAAGGGTATCTGTCCGGCCAGCTGGTTCCATTGCTCTGCTTCTAGTGTTGTGACCACTAATGTTGCTGGCGTAGGAAGGTTGGGATGTCGAGGAGGCCTACCCGCCGGGGCTTTATCGCTTCTTCCTCTAGGACCCATTCGCCGAAGTTCTGTAAAAGAAGACAAACACACTTCCTGACAGTATTGCTCTGTTAGTACTGTGGGTAAATGCCAAATAAGTTAGTTGGGTTGCTTTTCAGAGTGTTGATGAATGAAAGACAAAAAGAACAGCTTTAAATCATGTGATGTGCAGATGATGACCTAATCATGACAAGATTTGTAAAAACATCCTATGGTATTGTGATTTTCAAATCAAAATGATAGTACGGCAGTTGTTTTAAGAAAATTTTTGAAACGGTTTTAGAATACAATTTCCTTAATGAGTCTATAGTTTCTGCTAACCCGCCGGAAAAGATACTTTTTTGCCGGAAATATATATCTATATTTGCGTTCTCCGAGAGAAACCCATACAAAAAATAACATTTTCCTATCCTCATAACTAGTTTTCTCCACTGCTCATGTGAAAAAGGTGAAATATGTGATAAAATCGCCGAAACAGGCCGGCCAACCCTTGTCTATAACCATAACAGCACTTAACACAGCATGATTTCCATAAATAGTAAAAAATGTCTACTGAGAATCCAGATCCATCGCCATAGTATACTAAAAATGTCCTAGACTTCCTAATCTTAGCAGTATTCTACAGGAGAATCATTATACAAACCACATGGTATACCATATATAGCGGAACAAAAGGGAAATCATGAGGAAATTCTGCATAGCGAGCATAACGTCTCTGAATAGTATGATAAAGCTACTGAAACATCAACGACGACCTCTAAGACTTATAAATCATACCACATATGGAAATAAAGAACATATGATAACATCTCAAATCATACTGAAAATCAAGGAAAACACAAATCCAACACCTCTTCTAGCGCCAAAATGTAATTGTATAAAATCCCAATGGTTGGATCTTATACAATACACCCA
>JAJJMA010153346.1:0-11880 GCA_023529015.1 Papaver nudicaule
TTCTTCTAGGATGATGACACGTGGATCACCCGAATTATGCCCCCACACTTTCAGCACCACTTTTTCTATGTTCCTCTTACAAAGTACTACATTGCTACAAAAAAAAAAAAGTGCACTTCGAAATACCAAACTTGGTTTTAATTTCAACAACTAATTTTCAAAGTATGGTGTTATACGTCTTAAAGTATGGTGTTTTTCGTAGTGATATAAAGCTTTATAAGAGGAAAATATCCTCAAAATAATAGTTTCAAATCCATTGGCGTTTAAGTTTTACCAAAAAAGATGGTGTCGAAAAATGTGAAATAGTATAATACTCGCACCATAATTCATGGGTTTATCCTTATATATAATAATTGAATCCAAATATTCAATTCTCATTCATTCTGACCCTACATTTTTAAGCTCTAGATGAATGTCGTGAGAGCATTCACAAATAGAGCTCTCTCATTGATTGTGGCCCCACACACTACTATTAAAGATTTAATTTAAGAACACCTCATTTACACCTCCAAAAACCCACGTTCAGTCTAAACCCATTTTATCTCCCACTTCTGCTCATTGATTGTGAACCCACTCATTCATCGCCTACTTCCTATCTGCTTTATAGCCTACGATCAGAATCCTAACCTAGATAAACAAAACCGCTTTTTTCGGTTCCAAAATTCTATAATCAGAATGCATCAAGATTCAATGTCTTCAGTGAGTTTTGTTTTTTTTATCTCGCCCAATTTTTGATTTCAAATACGTGATCATTTTGCATTGATAATCGTTAATTATATGTTCGCGTTAATGGTAGCAAAGTTTCATATGATTACTCCTTTTTATGGGTATTTTATATCAGAAACGATGCTTATGGTTGCACTTTTGTTGTTTGTTAAAACACTTTAGAAAAAAAATCACATAAGTTATTGTTATGGGGATGCACCAATTTTGTAATTACATTTCAATTTCTGTAGTTCTAATTAGTTTTGACATAGTTGCTTGGATTCTTTATTATGAATTTGATCTGTGTTTATTGAAAGTTTTCCCAGATTGATAATTAGGGTCTAAATTGATTCCCCTGTCGATTAATCACAATTTTCATTTAGTATTTTGTAACCCCATTTTCCATCAAACTATTGTACTAGATAACTGCTACAGCAGTGGGGGGCCGACAAAGATAAAGTCACAAATAAAGACCAACAATCATCATCAACATCATGTAAAAAAAAAATAGAATATCAAATACCGGTGACAATTGTCGCATTACCGACGAGCACAATAAAGACATTTTCAAAGACTCAGAGTTCAGAGTTCGTAGGTAAAGTTGTTGGGTGATGATACCAGCGGCCTGAGTTCGAAACTCGTCTGCATCGGGGTAAGGGATTTTTCTTATTTTTTTGCCTAGCTACTTGGGTTTGTAAGTAGTGGGCTTCGTTACATATTCAGGAAAAAAAAAAACCTCAAAGTTTGTCATAGTTTAGCTATCAACTCGACGTAAAGTTGGGGATATGAATGATGTTTTCGTACCTTAGCTAGTAATTCGGCGTACATAAAAATCTCGGATATCAATGGTGAATACGGGTATTTAATTATTCGGCTTTAAAAAAAACTCGTGAAATTTTTTTTTTTTTCTTTCTCACTGATAGCTTGGGATTGCTTTAATTCATGAATTACTAGTTGTCCAGCCCGTGCGTTCGCACGGGCCCGAGTCTCTACTGTGTGCGGTACTCCTTGTTTGCCAAATGAAACCCTACTGTGTGCGGCACTCCTTGATTGCCTCTCCTCTAACTCCATTAATTGGCTACTCTCTTTTCTCTCTGTACTCTTTTGTGCTCGTGCGAACACCCTCTCCAGGGATGAGAGTAGTTTGAATTGGAACCTTTGCCATATATGATACCTGCAGGATGCTGAATCAACCTTGCAGGCTACTCTTTTGGACTGATTGCTTCCACATGGCAATATCTGGCTACACGTGGTGTTGGCTTTGCATAATATTAGGGAAGCGTAATTTAACAAACGACTACTCACTTCACTCTCTTCCACGATTGCATCTCAGCTGCCCCGTCCTCCAGCCTGCTCACTTCCTAACCAACCATATGTTGCAATGGCTATCCCAACCTCATCACCCTAATCAAATCTCAACGTTTCGTAGAAGTTTATAACAATTGCATAAGCATAATTAGAAAGGATATAATTTGTGCATAAGCGTTTGTACTTGGAACAAAAAAAAATTAATAGTCGGAACTACTTTCAACCTAGCTGATTTTATACGATGTAATTCTAAATGCTGCTTTAACCTGTTACGTTTCTTTTAGATGAAATGGGGCAGCATGACTAATTAAAGGGTAATGTTAACTGCATACCGGCTTATTCTAGGCATAAGTAGCGAACTATCAAGGGATGTATTGACAATGACTCGACCGTTGGTCTGGTTTATTGATATCATGCACATTAACATCATCCAAATGTTACCTTCGAAAGTTTACATCATCCCAATATAGTGTAGTGCAAGAAATTGGATAAGTATATATAAGACTTGAAATACATTTACTGAATATATTGATAAAACTATCAAACCAATAGCTAAATTACATGCACATCACACAACCACGTATAGAAGGAGGTGTCTGCAGCTCCCTCACAGTAGAAGGTGTGTCCTAAGATTGTTGTGTTTACCGAATGATCCAGTCTTACCATTTCATAGACCATATAATAAGAAGGGTTTTTTTCTAATTACCATTTACTACCTTTTATGCCCGTGTTTTGCGTCTATGAGCTGCCTCGTCATTTTTTGAATTGTTGTTCTACTTCAGAAAGTTTCGCCTTTTGTTCTGCCCATTCACAAATATACAAAAAATTCATTCAGTTTAACAAAAAGAGTTATCTAAATGGCTGAAAATCATAAAAGATATACATAACTACTTACTTATTGGTGGTGCAGGAGGCAACCCATTCTGGATATCAACCAAGCTCCATCTGATCCTGCGGAGATGTCTTACCCTGATATATAGGCATATCAACAAATCTTCATCAAATGTTGTATTCAATTCATATCATTAATATTTGTGGCAGTTGCTTAAAACTCTCCTTACACTCTGTGGCCTGAATTGGTGGTCAAATCTTGCACAAATGTCTTTCCCAGATTCACAGGCTCTATGACTTTTACTGGGTAACCACATCTATACTAACATTTTGTTCCCTCTCTATTCATTATTGGTTGCGCCTTCTACTCTGTCATAAAAAGATATGATCAATTAGTCTCTCCCATTATATATAATCCAAATTTTTTGGCTAAAATACATCTAATTTATATCCTATTGTGAACATAGTTAATCTATCAACATGATATATCATTTTATTTGCTAACTTTTGTGACGCTACACAATCCAACATAGCTAATTAAACAACTTCAGAAGGCCAAACATACACACAAAAAGACCTTAAAAATCAAAACCAAGGCGCTCAATTACACTTACGGTTTCTTATGCTTGTTAGTTCTGAAATGATCATCACCGTTAGGTGACAAAAGCTTGCCCAATTTGACAGCAGAAAGAAAAATAGTAGTGTGTTCTCTTAACTTGAAATTGGGTTAGTATTTAAACATCTTAGCAGATATGCTTCTTAAACCACCACAGAGTAGATGCACAAACATTAACTCATTTCAGTTAAGAATAGTCTTTATCCCTTCACAATATGCAGGTTATACAACATGTAGAATCAGCTTCCGTATTCCATTTCTTTCGAAAATGCCAACACCCGGCGAGACAGTGTTGAATATCTATCCCTAGAACTATAAAAATGCAAAAAATTATTATTGGTTGTTAGGCCTGGTAATTGTGGTGACTCTCATTACTTGGATTGGGGTGGTGAGGTGATGAGTTTGCACTTATCTCTAGTATTATTGGGTGCTCCGACTTCCAAACGGTGAGTTGTGTCTATGTTTTCAGTTTCTTCGTTGTCTGAAACTACAAACCCTACACAATATAAAATACATAAGCATAGTTAATAGATCAAAGCATGTAACAAAAATTAACGTGTATTACTGTAGTTTTTTGCTTACCCACCAGTTGGTATGTAGGCCTGCATCATATAGTTTTTCCAATATGTGTTACTCAAGCATGCATGGTACGTTGGAGTTTAGACTCGACAGAGTAGCGGGGCATTATCTTATGACACTGAATGATCCTCCTTTATTGCAGATAAAAGAAGCAATAGGAAAACAATATATCAGCTATGAAAACAAAGCAAAAAGAGAAAAACCCATCAATGCAAGACACATACAATTGACTGTAATGGGCAATTGTCCTGTAAAAAATACCCATGTCGAGAATGGGTACCTGAAATTCCCTAATATACTCCTGAAATTAATCTTACAACGCCTACAAATGATTTGCATACAATCTGGTCAGTTCATTTTTCATTTCACGTTCTACTTTAACACCAAATCGTGTTAGAAGGATTCAATAATATATCCATGGTAATTCGCAGCCAGAATTCGATCTCGCATAAGGCAAGAGCATAAAAACATAAATTTAAGAATGAAACTGGGGTTGAGAGGCATACCTTATAGTCAATTCCATCTTGCACGGATATCCAGTTACCGTCTGAACTCATCATACTTGTTCAAGCTAATAAGTGAGATACCTCTAGACACACAGGATTTTGCACCTCCACCAACACAGGAATCTCAGGTGCAACAGACTGAGAGAGGTGTTCCTACCCATGGTCTCGGTCTACTCATAATATTAGCTGCAACCAACAATTACCGAAGGGCTAGTTAACAGAATTTGGTGACATATTAAGAAAAATCCATTATTATACACTCTTTTGAAGACATCCAGAAAGCCACTCTAGCTAGGACAACTAATAAGCTTTCCTCGAGTATATTAATGGTTACAAAGCTATTACTACACACCGTATTTTCTTACAAAAATGATGTTAAACAAAGCCTCAGAAAAAAATTAACGGGACTATAAATGGACAGTATTCTCCATGGCAGGCAATTTGACAAAAAAAAAACGAAAAGAATGTAACAGGGAGAACCTTCATTTGATAAACACCCATATATCCACCATCAACCCATTTATAGCACGAATATTTCATTCACAACCTTGCTGTACCATTACATGTATCGGAAGACAGACTGGGTGCAATAAATTTTATCAAGATACATGTTGGATTACTACCTGCTCGTTAACGATAACCACGTCCACAGTTGTAACATCGTTGGTGATTTTGATGTTGCACTGTTTTTTTCTTGGCATCTATACTCAACACAATGCCCGTCACAGTTGCATTCCACTATATCCCTGCTTGTAATTTGCCATCCTACAGAAACCCCAAAAACACATACATTATAACTTGCAAGGTTGTAAAACAGACAAAGGAACAAAGACCGTAACCTTACAATGAAAATGGAAGAAATATTTTAGAGAACAGTCAAAGTAATGTCACAAAGGCTTACAATTGTTTTTTCTTCTAGATATCCAGCAAATCTAGAATCCTGGAATGGCGTCTAGGTCTTGGTCGGGGTTGTTACCATAAATAAACGAAATATCCCATTCCAACTCGCAATACATTGACCTCATACAATGCAGAGTTGATGCTAACTAAAAGTCTGAGTGCATACTGCTCCTCCTGGGACTGAATCTGGGCTTAACAAACATGTTTTTAGCGTATCTCTTTCCATGTACACTCAAGCTTTCCCTCTAAGATGCAACCTAATCTCACTTCTCTGCTTAGTAGTTATTCCACTTATCCTCAGAAAGAGCAGGTACTGCATCAGCCTTAGACTCTCATCACACCTGCAAACCTAGAGATATCCATATCACGACATTGTATGACATCAGCGCAGTGATTAAATATCACAAAAAAAAAAATCGAATTGCTGTACTATATGAACTGATATTTATACCTGAAGTTTTATGAGTTGTTGTACTGTTTCAAAGAGAATCCTAAAAGTTTTGCCATGAGATCAAGCTCCACAATTGGGTAACCGATTTTAGCTCTAAACATCACAACAAATCATCTGCGGGATAAAAATAAAAGAAGAAGAATACGAAGAAGGTAACCATTGATCGATCAATTTCAAATAATCCACACAATGAATAGTAGCAGATATTTACATAATCAAAATTTTGTCATTTCTATTTAGAAACCTCATCTAGATAGAATCTTCTTGTTTATCTCAAAATCCTACCTAAATTTCTGAATCGAATATTGATAAAACGTGAAACCCAAGTTAAGCTTAGAACTCTGTAGAGAAATACATCTGTTCTAAAAATCAAAGTCTTACCCAAGATGCAAAAAAGTGATGTGTCGTCATTTTCATGGTATCCAGGTCTTACTTCACATGTAAAAACCCTGGAAGTTTAACTTAGGTCATACTACAATGAAAAAAAAAAAGCATATTAACACAGTCTGAACATTAGCAGAGCAACTACAATGAACTAAACATCTTCTCTGAAGTTGTACAAAGGGTAGAAACCAACGCTGACTGTAGATAAACCATGTTTCCAGCGAATGCATGAAAAGTTCAGAACCCTTGAACTATGCTGCTCCCCGATGCCTACAATCTGGTTGAATTCTTTATTTTATGTCATAAATACTAACTGTACTACCAAATGAGCTTGCACAAAATTACCCAGTGAACAAAAAATACTTCAGCTCTTCTCCGTCGTCCCTTATCCTTGCAAAGGTTAGGTAATGGCCACTAAGTTGTCTCTCCCTGACAACTTCTGCTAACCCCAACTACCAAATAGTTTGAGAGAATCAAGTTAACAACAGTTTCCAGAATAAGGCAACTCAGACAAAATTAAACACTGGGAACTCCAGAGCGCCCTGCTAAACCTGATCGCACTTCAACCTACAAACAATATGAAATTTACAAAATGCCGTCAATTCATACCGGAACACACATTTCTACACCAATGGGCTCGGATCATAGGTCCATCTTGCTTCAAACTTCTCCTATTTTGAAAGATGGTGCCAAACCGTTTAAGTTCTTTGGATGTTATCTTGATGAACCCTCGTGCTTCAACGTTATTGAAGAAGCATGGGCCATTGACCCAGATGGGTCTACTGCTTTCAAAGTTGTTTCTAGGCTTAAAAACGTTAAAAAATACATCAAAAATTGGAATAGGGACTATTTTGGGAATATCCAACAAAATATCAAGAAACTAAATCATAATATAAACATTGCTAAAAACAATTTCAAACTCCCAGATAATGATGTTAAGGTTACTGAGATTAAGAGAGACTTGGAAAAATGGTATGACTATGAAGAAGCTTTCTGGAAAACAAAAGCGAGTGATAATAAACTCCATTTGGGAGATAAAAACACTGGGTATTTCCACTCGACTGCTACTTATAGAGCGCGCAAATTGAGAATATAAGCAATAAAAAAGGAAGATGGGACTTGGTGCTATGAACGGCAAGACATAGTAGGATCCTTCTACTCCCATTTTGCTTCAATGGCATCCACTTCCACCCCTTCCATCTCGGAAGATATTTTGGATCTAATCCCTAACTGCATCTCGGAGTTAGATAATGTCAAACTCCTAAGGCTTCATCTGAATTAGAAATTAAGCTGGTTCTCTTTGAAATGCATCCTAATAAATCCCCCGGGCCGTATGGTTTCCCAGCTATTTTCTACCAAAAAAATTGGTTCCTTATGAAGGATGAAATAACAAAACTAATTCAAGACTTCTTCAGAACTAAACATATTCTAAAGGAAATTAATGCCACCTTCATCACTCTTATTCCTAGAGTGGATAATCATGAATCTCCAAAGGACTTTAGACCCATCTCTTTGTGTAATACGCTATACAAGATTATCTCTAAGCTTCTTGCTAACAGAATAAAGCCGTTTCTGGATAAGATTATCTCTCCTTTCCAGTCGGCTTTTGTCCCTGGCAGGCAAATAACATATAATATTGTTGTAGCTCATGAAGTTATCCATACTATGAGAACGGAAAACAAAAAAAAGAAAAAAGGGGGTTACATGGGCCTTAAAATTGACATGTCTAAGGCATTTGACAGAGTCAAATGGAAATTGCTAGAAAGAATTATGGAAAAATTGGGTTTTTGCAAAGACTGGATTGATCTAATTCATCAATGCATATCCACCCCAACTAGTGATGTGCTCATAAATGGGTCCCCTACTGGGTTCTTCAAGCATACTAGAGGGATTAGACAAGGAGATCCGTTGTCTCCTTATCTTTTTATTCTTTGTATGGAGGGGCTTTCTAGAGTGCTTATGGAAGCGGAGAGGAAAAAAATTAATAAGTGGAGTCAAAGTCACCAAATCAGCTCCTCCTATTTCTCATCTGCTCTTTGCAGATGACTGCCTTATCTTCGCTAAGGCAGGGAAAAAGGAATGTAGAAATTTGGTCAAAATTTTGGACCTCTTTGGACAAGGATCGGGCCAACTCATAAATTATGATAAGTCTGGAATATTTTTTAGCAATTTAGTCACAAATGCAGTTGCTAGAGAACTGATTCAAATCCTGAAAGTCCAAAGAATCAGAATGGACGACAAGTATCTAGGAGTCCCGTTATTCACTCATAGATCTAAAATACAATGCTTTGAGCCTCTAATTCACAAACTAAAAGACAGACTGAAAGGTTGGGCTGGAAAACTTCTTTCTCCGGCTGGAAAAGGGGTTATGATAAAACATACTGCGGATTCGCTAGCGACATACCAAATGTCTTGCTTTGCCATCCCCAAAAACTGTCTCTAAGAAAATGGATGCTTTAACCCGTGCCTTTTGGTGGGGTCATAACAAGGAAAATGGAAGAGGATTATGTCTCAAATCATGGTCCACTATCTGCAAACCCACTAAATGGGGAGGCCTGGGTTTCAAAAAATTCACTAAGTTCAACCATGCTATGCTGGCCAAAATGGCTTGGCGCCTTCATCACAACCCCACTGCCCTGTGGGCAGTTGTTCTAAAAGCTAAATACCTAAAAAATGAAACTCTGCTAACCATCTCTAAGCCGAAGACTGTTGGTTCATGGCTATGGAAAGGGTTGTGGAATGGCATTAAGTTGATTCAAGATATAGCAAAATGGAGAGTGGGGGATGGTGAAGATATTCAGCTGTGGAAACACAACTGGATCCCCCTAAACTCTCCAAATGCTATAACAAGAGAGACAATAAAACCATTAACTAGAGTAAGTGAGGTGATTACTTGTGATAGAAAATGGAATGTTAACTTTTTAAATCAAGTCTTGCCGTCGCAGGTCGTCGAAAACATCTGTAGTCTTGACCTGGATGCCACTGAAATCAATAGAGATGAACTTTACTGGCCTCTTAATAGCTCAGGAAAGTTCAGTGTCAAATCTACATACATCTACCTGTCGGGAGAGACTGATTCATCGGTCAACCCAATCTGGCAAGAAATCTGGTCTTCAATGTTCTGCCAAGAATTCAGGTTTTTATTTGGAAGTGCTATAGTGATATTCTTCCGGTAAGAGGGAAACTCAGCAGGTGGATTCAGGAAATATCTCCCATCTGCTGTATGTGTAATGGTGCTGTTGAAACAACCATGCACACCCTTTTGCTCCGCCCTTTCAGTAAGGCAGTTTGGTTCAGGTTTGGTTACACTACTAACTTGATAGTAGTTAATACTATCAAAGACTGGATACAGTGTTGGTTGAACGACTGCAGTGTCAGTACGGTTGAGAGAGTTGCTTCAAACCAGGTGTGTGCTATTGTGTCATGGTTCATTTGGAAAGCTAGATGCCTAGCTTGCTTCCAACAAGTCAAACAGTCCCCAGCAGTCACCATTAGCCTCATCCTTAGCCATCTCACCTACACCTCAGCTTGCACCGATAACACCATCATGAACAGAAACCCAACCCCTCTGCAACTTCAAAACAACACTGTTAGAATCCTAAAACCGATGTTAACTATCCAATGCTTTACTGACTGGAAAATTCTCACAAATACTGCTGTCATTTTGATTGTTCTCACAGATGAAAAAGACTCCATCAAAGGACAAAGGTCCTTCAGCTGCGGAGTAGACTCAGATGAAAGAATGCAGAATCATGGGTGCTCTAGCTGCTGTCAAATGGTTCCATCTGCTGAAGATTAGAGACTGCAACATTGAAGTGGAAGATCAAAAAACAGTGAAGGACCTGAGAAAACAGTTATAGGTATGCACGTATACTTATGTTAGACTTAATTTCATCGATCATCAATGACAAAAAAAAAAAAAAAAGTCTTCCTGTTTGGTACTACTAATTAGTGGGATTTTGTGCTATTTCTTGTTTGTACTGTTGGTGAACATGATATCGTTCATTGGTATTTACTATTTAGGATGTTTAGTGAAGTTTTCTTCTTTTAAAGCAAATTTCTTTTGTTTTCATGCTTTTCGGTTCATGGTTAAAATTATCATATAATGTCTGCACTCAACATCTAGATGAATTAACTTATAATAATGTCTACTGTACCCTACGTCTAGGGGCAGGGAAACCGGTGGTTTGGCTAGGGGATGGGGAGCAGGTGGTGTGGGGACTTAATCATCTCAAACATCCAGTCACACAAAACCTGCAACAACTAGCATAGGGAGAGGTCATGACCAACCACAACCAAAGAGAGCAAAGCATTACCAACTGTGGTGAGATGGTTTTATTAGCTTTGAAATGTAACCGGAGATGATGTTTTGATACATTTTCACTTATTTGTACCATTGAAGATGTAAACTCCAACATTTCGTTGCTTTTTTGTGTAACTGCAGAACTGAATTGCAGATTCAAATGGTAGTGAATGGATGATTAAATGTAATTTTGAATGGTTAAGAATGGAACTGCAGCGTTTTTTATTAAAAAAAATAGTTTGTAACGGTCTAAAAATACTTGTAAAAGAACTCCGATTTTTTTTTAAAAAAACGTTCCAAATTGTTTTCAGAAAACGTTACGAAATTTTTATAAAAAAAGGATCCGAAATTCTATAAAAAAAAAAACGGCACGTTACAATGACATTTAACTGAGTGGCAAATGGGTAATTAAGTGGATAAACTAATGTTGACTTCCTTAACGGTTTGACTTCGACTGCGCTGACTAACGGTCAAACGACCCAAACTCTAATTTGGACAAATGTACGACCCAAATCCTAAAGCTTGTCATAATCTACGACCCTTTTACAAAAATTTTCTTAATTTAATGATTTGTGCAGGTATAATTCCAAGTTCCAACCGTTATGTCATTAAGAAATTTCGGACTAATGACAGTGTGGTATGTATTATTGCAACTTCTTTTTAAAATGTATAGCACAAAAGTCGAAACATCGAAACGTCGAAATAAGTGGCAAATTAAAGACACCCTCATTTAATTGCCCAACAATATTTTAAGTTGAAGGAGCATTATATTTTTGCCATTTTCAGGTCAAAGGCTATCTGAAAACAAACATAATAAGTTGATGGGTAACAAAAGGGAACAACAAACTAATGTCATCTCATTTCTCCTTCCTCCTGTTTCAATTTCTCTATGTTTATTTCCATTCTCATTGCAAATTTGTTTTTGTGTTGTGCATAAGGCCGCTTCCTATGGGACACCAAAAACCCAAATTAAGGGTGTTTTCGCCGGCTATGGACCTAGCAAACACCTGTTTTGACGTTGCAAAGTTGCAAATTTGCAACTTTGCAACGTCAGATGGAAATAGGATCGTCGATAGAATTTCTATCGACCTCGACACTTTTTGTATCTGTCGATGGAATTTCCATCGACGATACTATTTCCATCTGACGTTGCAAAGTTGCAAATTTGCAACGTCAAAACAGGTGTTTGCTAGGTCCATAGCCGGCAAAAACACCCTTAATTTGGGTTTTTGGTGTCCCATAGGAAGCGGCCTTATACACAACACAAAAACAAATTTGCAATGAGAATGGAAATAAA
>JAJJMA010153349.1:0-17740 GCA_023529015.1 Papaver nudicaule
TACTCCAACAACCCCAACAGCAAAGCTTAGCGGTATTCTTCATCAAGCGACTGTTGAGGAACCGCCTATAGATATTCCATCCCCATCAGTGAAAAGAAAATTGGAGTACGAAGATGAGAACACATACCCAATCAAGAGAGGGGGGTTCTTCCCTACAAAAAAGGTATTGAAATTATCACTTGAGGCTTATGCTGCGACGATGCGGTTTGAATACAAGGTGCACCAATCTTCAAAGGTCTTGTATGTTTGCAAGTGTTTCTACTACCCGTCTTGTAAATGGTACATTCGGGCTACCAAGGTTGACAAGGCTATTGATTACTTTGAAATCAGAAGCTTAGTCGACAAACACACATGTGAAGATACCCGAATAGAGCCATTGCGTGGAAGATCAAAGCCTCGTGTCCTTGCTCGAATTGTGGACAAAAAGCTTCGCATTGACGGCGTCTGTACACCGAATGCATTAATTCAGGAAGCACAAAATTTACTCGGTGTTACACTTAATTACCATCAGGCATACAGAGGTTGCAACCGGGGAATGGATCTTAACAGAGGTGATCCAGACGAATCGTACTACCACCTAATAAGTTACAGCTACATGATAGAGGCGTTGAACCCCGGAAGTCTTGCATGTGTCCACACGGATGATAAAGGACGTTTCCTTTATTCCTTTATGGCACTAGGTGTATGTATTCAGGCATTCAAAGATTCGTTGAGACCCGTAATTGCCGTTGATGGTACAGTTCTTTGTGGCAAACGTGGTGGCATACTGTTGACAGCAGTCTGCGTTGACGCGAATGAACAGGTTTATCCTCTAGCTGTAGGCATTGTGGACAGCGAGAATAGAGATGCATGTACCTGGTTCTTCAAGAAATTGCGCGAGGCACTCCAACCCGAAGCCGAAATTCTCTTCGTCAGTGACCGATCAGGTGGTATAAATGCCGGTTTAAGTACCGTGTTTCCAGATGCAGAACATGTATTCTGCATCTATCACATTTCAAAGAACTTAACAAAATACGGTAAAGGTGCCGCACAGGCATTTATGGATGCAGCTCAATCGTACAATGAGGGCGATTTCAGTAAACATATGGATAGGCTTCGTGAACGAAGCTCGAAAGCTGCAAAGGAGGTAGAAGATATGGGGTACGCCTCGTGGGCAAGGGTTAAGGCAAGAAAGCCACGTTTCAGTGTGATGACTACAAACATTGCCGAGTCTTTCAACAGTGTGCTGGTAAAGGTTAAAAGTTATCCTGTGGTTCACATTATGGAATTTGTCAGAAGAACACTGAATGAATGGTTTAACAAACGGAAGACAGAAGCCGGGGCGTGGACTGGAATATTGAGTCCGCACGCCACTAAAGTAATTAAAAAAAGGAATGAATTGGTAAAACCATTCCATGTATGTTTGTTGTCGGGTACGAGATTCGAAGTCGTCGAGAGTCCAAGTCTTGAAGGGCATGTTGTGAACCTAGAGGAAAGATCCTGCTCTTGCGGGACGTTTGACATGGAATTTCTTCCCTGTATTCACGCCCTTGCGGTAATTAACAAAAACGATAAGCTGTTAGTGTCCGACTATTGCGGAGATTACTGGAGAACCTCGGCTTGGAGATCTGCATACCAAGGTATTACACTAGAATCACCATTATATACAAGGTGGGATGATATACCGATTAAAGTTAAAAACAGAACGTGCACGCATCCGGGTTTTACAGCTCCTCCAGGTCGTCCGAGACGTGGCCGTTGCCGAGGTTGGAACGAGCAGCCGAAGCCACCTGCAAATCCGAAACGGCGGTGTGGGACATGTGGTAAAGTCGGACATTACAGTTCTACTTGTGGTAAATCGAAGCTGTAGGTGATGGTGGGGCTCTGGATTGTGGATCTGTTGATGATGTGTCTGTTGGTGGTGGGTGATGGTAGTGGTTTGTTGGACTAGTCATAGTGTTGGTAAGGAAGGTGGCGGATGGCGGAACTGGTAGTTGTTGTGGTGATGATCGTTGATTGTTCTTATTTCGAGTCGTTTCTAACTTGTCTTGAAAGTAGTTGGCTAGGATCTAATTTGCTTTTGTTTCCGTAGTTGTTGGAGCTGCTTTTGGCTTTTGTCTTGAAAGTATATTAATACCTAACAAAATTTCCTAAAATATCTACTTTCTTAAGGAAAACTTTGATTTTAAAAAAAATCCCTAAAAAAAAGGGTATGAGTTAATACAGTGACTTAATATGTTATTATTCTTCTAAAAAAATCTCCATGTACTTACAAAAATCTCGTCTCCTTCTCTCCTCTTCTAAGTATTGGGCAGAAGATAGTAGGCAGTCTGGCTTTGCGGTTCAGTGGGGACTCCATTGTTGTGTCTGTTTGTGTAACCCGTTTGGGTATAAATCATTTTTGTTTAAGAAGTACTTACATTGTGAACTATTGGTCCCTCATAAGGTTAAAATGGTAATTGAATAACATAAAACTTTCTATAATAAGAGAGAATCAAATGATTCAAATCCCAGATACAATTATGCCGATTAGAGCAAGCATTATGGTGCTCATAAATCCCCACATGTGGGGAATTTCTTCACATTGAGGGGAAAAGCTCTATTCATGTCTACATGGGGGCACAGATCTGTACCCCTGTGTAGACAAGGCTTACTCACCGGTTCCCAAGAAACCGCGACATAAGGTTTCTAAGAAGCCGCAGATTTCCGCATGCGGTTACTGAGAAACCGGCAAGTTATATATACTTCCTTTTTTTGTTACACTCCTCACACACTCCATCGAACCCTTTGTTTTACAACGGTCTAATTAATCTCGGTCGTCAATTTCGCAACGGTTATTGTTTCGAAAAATAGATCCGTTGGTGTTGTTGTCTATAAAACCAACTTACTCTCCAGCCAAAATTCACCACAACCACTCTAAATTAAGTTGATTCTCTGTTCCCATATTCAATATGGCAATGGGGAGTTTTATCGTGATTGGGATGAAGAAGGGGAATAAGGTATAGAGGATGGAAAGAAAAAATAGAGACTAAGGGTTGAAACGCGAGTTTCTGTCTAAAAACCGGTGTGAAGCGGTTTCTTAGTAACCGCGTCCGGTCAAGTCAACCATTGACTGGCGTGGCAACTTAGAAACCGCATGCACCTTTTCTGTGGTTTCTGAGAAACCGCTAAATTGTAGACATGCACCGTAGTGCTTGGGATTTTTGCCCTCTATGTCTTGTCTACATTGTGGGCAAGGGTGCACAACTGGATAGCAAAGTGGCGGTAGCCTGAGAAGCATATCGTCAGCAACTCTTCCTATTGTCCTCCAAAGTCCAAACCCCTTCGGCCAGCTCTCTCCATGTGCGGATCATTTCAACATGGAAAAAACCATGCGGCGTGGAAATTACTCAACTGCAGCGTGTTGTGGCACCACATTCAGAACAACATTGGCAAAAATAAATAAAAGAGTTATTTTGTAAAAGGGTCGGGAGTTTATGGACTAATTAAGGTCTGGGTCGTAGAACATAAAATGGATGCAAAAAGGTCTTAGACTATCTTTGACCCTGTGATTTTATGTTGTACGACCCAGACCTTATAAACTTCCGACCCTTTTACAAAATATCACTAAATAAAATAAATAACGTCACGCGTTCTTAAAAACTGTAAACTTGTGCTACTCATTAAACTGAAGACACTTATCTATCAACAAAAAATTAAAATGAAGTAACGCAATAACACGAACCACACAGTAGAAAATTGAATTTTAATCATGGTTCTTGCTGCTCATTTTCTCTGTACAAAGTGGTTTGTGAGATGCATATCATCCGCACATGGCTCCGTTACTCCTCCAAAACTCTTCAAAGAAATACCCATTTCCATATGAGGAACTACCTCAACAACTGTATCTTTAGGAAGAGGCTTCTTGATTATTGACTTAGTTTTGGTAGTCATATCGTAAAGACATAGAGATTTGTCAAGAAGTGAATTCCGACACAATAAAAGGACGTTGTTCTTAGCCAGTGCTACAGGTACATAATAACAACAGAAGGCCCGTTCCTGATTACCCAATTCGACGGTGAATTGCAATATCCAATTCCGTTCCTCGGGGTGGGTACTTGAACGCAATCGATTTTTATCGTCTAGAAGCGGTGTCCACAAATATTGGTTGTTGTCTTGTCTATCAAGTTGGTAATAAACACACAGAGTTAGTCCAAACAGGAAGAGGCCAACTACAGGAAAGTGATTCCGAGAGATCTTAATCGGAGGTGATGAAACAGGCTTGAACATCTCAGTTTCCAAATCGAAAGATATAATCCCCAGTGTTGTCCTGCGATCGATCCAAAATATACACCCATGTGCAGATACACCAGATTCCACTAATCTGTAGATGATATCTTCTTTGTTTCTCCAACCCCTACCATCGCCGAGAGTGTATACTTGTACTCTGCCCTGGTCGAAACACCGAACCACCTTGTATTCACCGGTAGATTCACAGTAACCAAATCCTCCCGCAACACTGGCAATCTTAAATTCCCAACTACTGTTTCTTCGCGCTGGATTTACCAGTTTCGGGAGGTGGAGGTGCTCCCCGGTTGCTGGATTCATAATATACACAGGATCTGTTATGTGGTGGTGTGGTACACAAAAACATACTAGCCCATTGGTAGAACCAACTATTTGAGGGAAAGCATATGTTAGATGAGTTGAAACATCGGAGCAATTGCTGGCTGTTAAGACGGTACTTAACTGTTGCTCGTTAATTTGTTCTCTAAAGAAGATACGAATACTGTGAGGGCTGTTCACTGTAAACGCCGCAAAAAGGAAACCCAAACTCTGTTTACGAAGGATGATATTCCAATGCTTACATACGCATTTGCTCCGTAGAACACATTCCGTTGTGTGCAAGCGAGATAGTATGTTGGTAGTGATATCGCTGGGCATATTATCCATGATCGTCTTTTGCTATATGAAATTAAACCTGAGTGAGAATCGGTAAATATGAGTGGAAATTAAGCCGGAAACGAAATCTAATCTAGATACTGGATTGGTTCCATGTAAAGATGGACGCTTTATATGCATGTGGACGCTTGGTTTGTCTAGGAAGGAAAGCCATGATAAATACTCTGTAACTGGTGCCTTGTGATTAGTAGCGGACTTGATTAAAAAGATCCCACCATTGGATCTAAAGTGGGATATTTGGTGGGATATAATTCAGGGAACGATCTTGAAAAACTTATGGGTCCAAGTTCAAATTAAAAAATTAACAATGATATACTTACCGCCTCACCTCCCTCCTCGTATCCCGTTTGTGAATCCAACGGTTTTCGAATGCCTGCTTAACATCGAGATACGATGTGGTCAGAAATTCAGGGCCCCACCAAACTATTCTTTTTTTCCGGCTGGCAACCCAGCGGGCCGATGAGTGCGGTAAGTAAATCATTTTTGTTAAAAAATAGCCTTGTCTAGTACTGTTGACAAGAAATTGTTTTGATGACCTAAGTGACGATGTGAGTGCATATATCACTACAGGACAGTGCATATAAACCTAAGTGACGTATGCTTAAGCATGCTAATATTGCAGTCCGGCTAGTATGAGACCCGTATGCAAACCCATAGTATGTACCCCTTCTCAAAGATGAAACATTTTTTTAGGAGTAAAATTATGAAAATTTAAATGAGATATCTTATCTTATCTTATACTAGTATATCTCACTGTAATAAAAAGAAGGAGCTTTTTCACCGGTTGACAGTGAAAGGACTAAGTTACCCTTCTTTCTTTTTTTTTTCATTTCTTTTTCCTTTAGATCTTTTTGTAATTTTTCTATACAAGAGGGCAAATGCCTACTTTCTCCTACACATTTCTATTCTAAAAACAAAAGATCAAGAATCAAAATGGTATGAAACCATTATTAGGACAATTTCTTCAGTGGAATGTAAAATATTTGCTTGTTTCGTTTCTTTATGTTTCGAAATTTGTAAATTTAGTGCTAATTTTATTCCATTTTCTGATGTAATTGATGATGATGTAACCACTCAATCTGCCATGACTGATGGCATTGTATTAACTCTAACCTCAATTTGAATGAGGTATTTGAAATAAAGTTTGGGGCAGTAGCCCCTGTTTCCTTAAAAAAAAAATCAAAACCGATTTCAAACACAAAATAAAATCCAAAAATCAATACTCCAATAGTATGTTTAAATACAAATCAAAGTCCGTGCCAGTATGGTATGTTATGTGT
The DNA here is from genome assembly GCA_023529015.1 of Papaver nudicaule. Taxonomy (NCBI): domain Eukaryota; kingdom Viridiplantae; phylum Streptophyta; class Magnoliopsida; order Ranunculales; family Papaveraceae; genus Papaver; species Papaver nudicaule. Next base: position 6,201 of record JAJJMA010153349.1, read on the forward strand.
TACTTGCTAGTACTGTATTAAAGAAATAGGTGTTTTCCACTGTCCGACTGGAAATGACGCAAATACTCCTCCGGGTTTTCTTTCCCTGTCCTCAAAATCCTGTAAATATCAAACAATGTAGAGGTAAGTATGTACTTTGGGTTCTCCCTCCTCTTCTTTTCTCTTCCGCTGATCAACCATCAAACAAACAAACCCCAAATTCTGTATCAGTTCATAGGATTTCAATTCCATTTTTTCAACCTAAACCCAATTGAAATCGCGGGTTACATTGGTGTTTAGAATTCTGGGTTCACGGGTAAATTCTTATTTGAATTTTTCAATTGAAATCGTTTTAAATCGAGGCGAATGGAAAGAAGGAGAACAAATGATGTTCAACTGAAATTCTAGGCTTACAGGCATGTTTCTCTGTACTTAGTTATGCAATGTGTGCATTGTATTTCACAATTTTGGTACAGTAGCATTAGAATTACAGTTCAACTATGTTAACAACTTACATTCGTGAACATTAATTGTCTGTATAAATGCCTATGAGAAATGGACTAAATGCAGGGTATGTCGAAACCCTGGAAGTGAGAAACAAGAAGAAGACAGGCAGTTCATTCATATACAATCAAAGAGATGCTCCCTTACAACACCGTGTTCGTTGTAAAGAAAAACGAGAATCAATGACCAAAGATGAAAAACGTCGTACAACTTATACGATTGTCGCGATGCGGTTATAATTTCTTTTTAGTGGAATTGGTTATTTACACTGTCACAATTGATTAAATTGTGAATGGAGTCGGTAACTTACGTTGCAACAATCATTTAATCATGAAATGAAAGTGTGATTTCTACTGAATATGATTCTAGCTAAACTTTCTGCTATGGTGAGGGATGAGAAGGCCTGGGTTAGTGCACAAGTGTTTCTATTTGGTTAATTTTCGGTGTGGTTGTAGAATTAGCCGTGTCTGGCCTGTTTGTGTAAGCAACTTTCTGATACTGTACTCTCCTTGCTTTAGAGTTTGTTAACTGTGTTGCAGAATCAGCCGAGACGAAAATAATTTTGTAAACAATAATTCGAAAGAATTCGGACAGGGTACCCAGTTTGCTTTTGTTAGGGAAGGCTGACTAAATTAGATGACAATTTCATGAAAATAAGATTCAAACCGATATAATCACAGAAATTGATTGGAAACTTCATTCATATACAATAAACTCGCACATTTACAGTTTAAAACTTCTCGAAAAACTCACTAAATCGACTGGATGATTCGGACATCAAACGGAAACTCTGTTTTCTGAAAACAGATTTGTTCTTCATATCCGGGGAAGACGATGGTTGATGGGTTATGGTTCCGGGGTTTAGCCCAACTAGGAAAGCCGACCCATTCGCCCAACATCCGATCCATCAAATTATATAAATCCCTCAACTAATTGGATGCTTTTGAGTGTTCAATTGAATCGATGTTCTTCAAATAATACTTACAAAAAAAAACACCGTAAACCCATTAGAAACAATTGAATATAAGGGAGAAGGTGAAACGTGCTGGCCGTGGTGGTGGAAAGAGTGAAGGAGACAGACAGTGGTTTGAAGCGGTGGATACGTGGAGTGAACATGTTACAATACAGAGAGAGAGAGAGAAAGAGACGAGACGTGGGTACAGGTGGGTGTGACATTAATCCGAGTCTTGACTTGAGTAAACATTGCGAAAGATGATCATCTTTTTGTACATACCTCGAAGGGTTTATGACAATGTTTCCATTTTCCTTGTACACTTGTATAGAGGACCAAGAGGTCGTCAATGTATGAGTATAACCGAAATGAGGCATTCTCACCTTAATTTATGCGTACAGGCTACAGGCAATTTACAACCGGAACAAAAGAGAGTTTCCATGCACAAAAAAGGACTATTTTTATCCACAAATAATTCTATATTACTTTTTGCAATCTGATTGCATACATGTTGCAATCTGATTTCATACATGTGGGTGTCACCCATTATCTGCTAATAGGTCCATATTCTGCTAAAGAAAAATGAGATACACCCAAAAGGGCCAAAACAAACCAAGTCTAGGGAGATCTATTGGTACCCGTACATCATCGTTCCTTTCCTCTCTTCAATTAGCAGATAAATGAAAGATTCATAAAAATGCTATAGGCCCCCTACCTTTCCTCCCCCAAGTCTTGCCCCCGCTTTTGTGTCAACCTCCCACCCGTCGCAATTTTCATTTCCTGCCGGTGTAATTTTGCTACGATATCTGGGTTTCACAAAATTCCAAATTCTGATGATAACCATCTTGGGGGTTGAAGCAGAGTTTCCTATACACCAATAGGAAAGCGACAAATATTGATATCAAACCCCGGTATGAGAAAAACGGGTCTCTATATCTACTAGCTTCTGAAAGCTGAACTCCTAGAGTAGAGAATCTTGACCCATCTACCCAAAAATATACGTGCAGGTTTTGTTTACATCACCTTGACCGTGCAGATCTTGCATAAGATTGTTTATCGAGCACAAGAGACGGAGTGCCAGTTACGCGTTTCTGTGGAGCGCCCTGCGGTGTTTTCGAGATACTAGTAATCAATTAATGTGTTTTTTTCTCAAGAATCTAATAAATGTGTTTCTCTGAAGTCTGGAATTGACGTTTAATAAATGATTACTAATTAGGGACTCAGACACTCACTATTGAGACACTCCCTTATCTTTCCTCTCTAGTCTCTCTACTCTCTCGAAAACAGGAAGTATGTAGCTTGCTATTGGGTTGTAACCTGATTGCAACTCCACTATTAACTAAGAGTAAGAAATAACGGCAGTGTTTGCGGTTTAGGTCATTGGTGCTTAAATAATTTCGCATAGGACAAGGGTGATAAAATAAAGTCGATATACAGTATACGTCGATAATTGAATGAGGTCGTGACTCGTGCGCAGAAAATACGCTACTATGTTCCAGGTAGGTTTAGTACTCCAACGTGATATCTGGAACTAGAAGTTTTTTTTTTTTTTATTTATTTTTTTGAAAAGTGGAATTAGTAGTTTAATCACTCGAACGTTAGTAGTAACTTTGAAGAGAGGTGTTGGGAAACTTGTTGCGGACGTGTTGGCTTCTACTTAAAGAGAGGTGCACAAACATTTATTCACGAAACAACAGTGCAATTAAACATTTGCACATGTAACAGTTATAAAGTTACTTTCTCTTGCCAAATGAGTGACCCTGTTTAGTTTTTATGTACACCTCGTATTTAAATTTGGCGCCAGATAAAATGATTATGGTGAATGTTCTTCGTATTCGGCCACCGTCGGAAAAAGATTACGAACCAGATTTGTGACGTTTTCCTAAGTGGAAAAGGAATTTAATTTGGTTGATTGTTTTAAGAGCCTAAAAGGTAAAAAGTATTCGCAACATAGACATGGTAACTGGTTAGGCTTAGAATCATACAGGGCCTGGAAATAATCCCTGTCTCTGCCGTCGTTATAGAAGTATAGCAATAATTCTTGGTTACTGTTTTTATTGCATAAAAACCGTGCGCAGTACTCTTAGTAAAAAATATTCCACCAAGAAGGGCAAATTAACAATTAGTGGGAACTGGGAAGTTTGTCTACTTGCATTGTTGCGATATTCAGGAAATATATTATATTTTTTAAACTAGTAAATTTGAGCCAAAAGCAGGGTCGATATGTAGTAAAGAAGATGAAAGAATTTAAGTTACTCGCATGTTGCTGTTGGCATCTGCATAAAAATCTCCGGATAATCCACAGGAAAGGGTGAGAGAGAACCTATCTTTTTTTTTTTTTTTTTTTTTTTTTTTTTTTTTTTTTTTTTTTTTTTTGATACAGAGAACCTATCTTTTGTTGGCTTGTGCCTTGTATCACTAAAAAAGGATTGGCACAATACAAACATTTATGCAGGAAAACAACCGTGCAGTCGAAGTTTGCACTTGAAATACAAAGTCTAAGCAAATGTGTTTTTGGATCATTTGGATAATGTCACATGTCTTATTGTCGAGGCGGGTGGGTATAAGAAATAACTTACACGTAACTATGGATGAAACCTGCTGGCAAACACTGAGCATGCATACAAAGTAGCTGACAAGACCATACAAGTTACCGACACAATTACCGCTTGGAAAACGGGAATCATAATTTCAGCGAAAATTCTACTCGTACACCATAAAATCTAGCATTTTATCCCGCAAAAGTGAGCAAAACCATCGAATCTTTTAAACTTTACATCACACCCATCTCGATGCTAAGCCCACAGAGTACTGACCGTCGGATCGTGTGCGGGATAAAATCCTTGATTTCTACGGTACCTGTAGCATTACACTAATTTCAGTCTTGTTTGTAGATGTAATTATTAATAAACAATGTAGCACAGCTCACCAGCTCCCCTTTTCATGCCCCACTTTAGTGCCCCGCCCACCAGCAGTAACCCTACTCGGTCATAGACTTGTGACGTTGTGATGGCCGATACAGACTATATCGATTAGATGTGCCTTCATGAATCGATAGGTCAACACGTGCTTCTCTGCAGGCTTGGAAACCCGGACCCACACAGTAACTCTCTTCAGGTGTCACATCAATGTCAGCCTTCGGTTAACACTCTCATGTTTTCCTTTTTTAAATACAGAAATGATAGACCGACCGTGGGCTAATAGCCCACGGTCAGTAAATCATTTTTGCTTTTTTATCTGGTTGGTACTCTTAAACGTCTTCACAGTGGTTATACTATGCCGAAACGAAAATGCTAATTGCACCGTGTGTGTTACACACTGATAACTGATTTACCGTTTCATTTTTGTTTCATTTTTCATTCTGACGCACATAATCCCATACCCTTGTGATAGGCTCTATTTTTTTTAAAAATTTTTTTTTTCGGTGAAGAGGGTTATCATTGACTAGCAAATTTTACTATCAACCGATATTAATTTCAACCGTTAATTTTCAATGGCTGAGTTTCAAAGTGGTGGATGCCGGTGTTAGACGTCTCGGCTTGTTCAGTTGTGCTCATTTTTTGTATGATTGTAGGCCTTACAAGAGGAACGTATCACTAAAATAATAACTTCAAATTAATTGTCGTTTGAACTTTACAGAGAAATTGGAGCCGAATTGTAAGGTAATGTCCACGGATCCTCCCTCTAAATCAAAACTATAAAAGATTTGTCTCCCGCCAGGTTTGCCCACTTGTAGTCCCGTGTGAGAAAGAAGAATAGTGTGGTGGGTCCCTAAACTTTTTATCTTGGGTGAGTGAAATCCTAAAGTAGAGAATCTTGATCCTTCTACCCAAAATATACATGCAGGTTTTCTTTACACCAAGATCATGCAGAGACGGAGTGCCCAGTACGCGTTTCTGGTCTCAGGGCTCGACGGTGTTTTCGAGATACTAGTCTCCATCAATTAATTAGTGTGCGGCCTAATAGAGAGAGATCCGTGTGATCCTTTATTCTGATCGGGAAGGAACAAAATAATTTTACTGGCAAATTATAAAAATAGTAATGTTACAGGTGCAAAATTTTGTTTGCACCATTTGAAGGAGAAGTTTTTTTCTTCAGTCTGACGATTCTAACCTGTATTTGATTATAAATGAGTTAAGAAATCCGAATTGGATTAAAAACATGTGGTTCTGGTGTGTGCTTGTGTAAAAATATGGTACCATGGTCATGCATTTCTTTGGACTACATCGTGCATGCGATCGTCGGCTCCCCCACTGTTGCAGCAGTAATTTAGTATAAAAGGAAAACGTGTTTTTCGCCTTTTCTAGGGGTGTAAATTCTGACCGGCAGCCCTTGGCCCTGTACGGGCGCCTTGACCCGAGTGCCCATTGGAGCCCATGGCTCGTCGAGGACCAGCCTTGCCCGACCTGTTTTTTTACAGATTTTTCTTAAAAGAGATGAGAGAGAATAAAATAGAAAAGTTTTTTTTTTTTTTTTTTTTTTCTGTTTTTAAGAAAATAAAAATAAAAAGATAAACTAGAAACCACCTAAGGCGACGTGGACCAATGGAGGAGGAACGTGCACCCCGGTATCACGAGGGTGCACAAATTTACACTGCCATTTATACAGTTAATATTTTACAAAATACTGTAAAATATCGACAGTTAACCATGTCATTTTTTTTTTGCTAATTTCGTTAATAATACAGAGGAAATCTAGGAAACTTTCCTTATACTATATCCTAAAGGCTACCCAAAAACCGACCAAAGACATATTGAGAGAGAAAAGAGACAGAGAAAGTGGGGATCACCATCAGATCTCAACTACACAAAACTGAACCCTGCTAATCTTACCGGAGCCCCTTGGTGTAGAGATGTAGAGCGTAAGTGTTGTAGAGCGTGAGGACGACCATCGGTTCGTGGTTTGGGGTGGTGCCACGTCATGGTCTGTAAATTTGGGCCGCCTGTAGCCGCTTGGTACTGGAGTACTTGGGTAGGATTGCCATGATCGGTCGAAAACACCTTGTGCTGTTGAAAAAAGACTGCCCATTTACAATCAAAGAGAGAGAGTGAAAAGAGAGAAGAGTGAGGACGACCATCGGATCTGCTATCGCACTGTTCCCAGTAGTTAATCCTATGGTTGGGGGTGGTGTCACCTCATAGACTATGAACTTGCGTTCCTTTTTCGGCGGTCCTTGATAATAACTATACTTTTGAACAGTAAAGAAGAAGAAGAAAAGCCCAACACCAAATTTGCAGGGGTGGCGGTTTGGTGGGGCCCGAGACTCTGTCACATTTTGGTTGTTTGTGTAACCCGTGGACTGGACCCGCGGGGTATATATCAATTCTGTTTTCCACACCAAATCCAAATGCATAGCACGCAGTTGGACCGTTAAATCACAAACGGGACAAACAAGCGGGCAAATTTTCTCTACAGAATAAAGGATTTAATTTGCCACCAATAATTGGTTTGTAAATCTTTGTCATAACTTTGTATTTTTTTTTTCTTTTTTTTTTTTTTTTTTTTTTTTTTGAAAAACATCTTTGTATATTCCTAATAAAGTATATATTGTAAATCTCGAAAATAAAAATAAAAGAGTTTGTCTTGTGTTTCTTTGTCGATTGAGAACACACCAAATCCTTGTTTCAACTCTTGGGATTACAATTAATAATAAAACGGTTCATAAAAAAAGACATATGACCATTGGAAGAGGAAGAAGAATTTAAAAGGTTTTATTGGTTATCTAATTTCTTCAACATGTGCTTACCTCAAACTTTGAATTGGTACAATTCCACCGCAAATCTCCTACGAGAAGCTTTAATATATTCTTCATCCATGAATCCGTCCAGAGAGCCGTTGATCAAACGAAGGATGAAGCATATTGCATACACTCCGCAGCTACAAGATCTGAAAAAAATAACAAGAAAGCACGTTAGATCACTACTCCAACGATTAGGGTGCAAAGAGATTCTACGGAGGAACCAAATAACTAACCCCGAGCCCTGTGTAGGGACACATTCATTACAGTCAGCGTATTCGGCAACCCACTTTCCGCTGCCATACGTCATACCAAGTGCCTCGCAGATTGCGATTATCTCCGTTGGTATCCCAGATCTTCGGGTGATTCTTATACGGTGGGAATGATCGTGTCGTGAATCATAGATAAAAATCTTTCGCTTGCTCAAGTGGATGGCTATTGCCACCCAGTGATCCCCGTTTATAAGGACCGGTGCGTAAACCAATTCCACCTTGGACCATGGTTTGCCATCTAAGCCATACTTCCCCTCCATGTGTTGTCTGGTATAATAGAGGTAACACGGTTCTTGGCTACTGACATGTGTGGTCCGATCTCTTGCATGACACTATGTTAATCACAATGTTAACAACAAGGATCTTGAACATTAAATAAGGTTTAGATTAATGTGCTAAACCAAACTATATTGGACCAAAATCAGGGACGAGCTAGGGGCTACACACTAGTTTAGTTCCGTAGCAGGTCCGTCCCAGTCAATATGTATGTGCAATTTTAATCCAAATGTCATTGAATGCATAGCTCCATATAATACTTACAGCGAAATAACTACTGACGGTGGTCCAGTTAGCATTCTCCGTGAGTTTGGGGTTTTTGCGCATCCAGTGCAACATGCGATTAACAATCTGAAAAAGGACCCATGCTGGATAAGCTGCACACACCCATCACACACACACCCACAGTTGATACAGTTGATACTTACCACTTCTGATAGCCTGTCGGAACACGGTCCTTTTCCTCCCAGTAGCTTCACATAATCGGTCCACATTAATTGTTCAACCCCTCGAGTATTGTCAGTACTTTCTTTGCTTTTCTTCTGGTTTTCCTTTGGCTTAGCCTGCTTCTGGTCTTCCTTTGGCTTAGCCTCTTCCCTGCGCAGTATGACGATCATGAGACAACGATTCTCGGGTGAAATACAGCGAATAAGTGATAGGGAGTTACCTTATCCAAATAAAACGATTCAGATTCTTTTTAAGGTTCTTTGGGGTATCTGGATCATTTAATTTCTCCCCGGCATAGTCGTTTCTATCCATTCCTTTGTGCTTGATTGTCGTAACTGGTGATCTTATTTTATTTCCAGGCTTTGTTGTTCTTCCAATTATATTTTGGCGTTTGTTTGTTCTGTGTCCTGCATCCGCATGACATGGCCTTTTCGTCTTCCTCGTGATCTCTACTTCACTCTCCTCTTTTTCCTCATAGATTTTGGCATCATCAGGACAAGGACTACAAGTTGAGTTTACAGATACACCCGGACTATCTTTTCCTGTAGAATTTTCAAAACCTGTACCACCTAAATCTTCAAGACATGGCCTATTCGTCTCCCAAATGATCTGTACATCACTATCCTCTTCTTTATCATAGATTTTTGGATCATCACGGCGCGGACTATAAGTTGGCGAGTCTAGAAGTACACCTGGACTATATTTTCCTATAGAGTTTTCAAAACCTCCACAACCTTCATCCGAAGTATTTACTTCGTTAATCTGATTTAAAACTTCTTTAATTTTTGGATCAGAAGGGATCAACTGATAGCCCGTTGTTTTGAGACCCGGGCTGTCAGTTGGCGAGTCTCCTTTACCACCTTTAAACAACGTACTCGAGCCAGATGATTCAAGTACCTTGCTACGGTCCTTTTCCACCAAAGACTCCTTGGCGGATCGGTTTACACTTCCATCCACCGTAGCCGGCTTACCATGAACAATGCCCAGCTTTAGAAGAATGTCCCCATCATACAGCTTGTTGTCACTTTCCACCGTTAGCTCTTGTCCCAAGGATAGGAGACTCTTATATTCCGGGGATTTGGTGCACGATACGCGAAAAATGATAGGGCGCCATGAATCCGTGCTATTTTTCTCAACAACACGTCCACACAAATCCTTAATTTTTGGAATGCATGCCAATGCCCAAGCCTGCAACAGTGGAAATTAGATAAATTCTACATTCATTAAAAGTACAAACCGCACACAAGACGAATGAATCTCCCATAAACAAAATTTATAAATAACCTGCAATGCCCATATGAATCCGGACACCCTGTAAGGTGGAACCCCTTCCTCATCCTTGCCATTCTTGTTATCACTTGCTTTTGTAGTTGCTTTTTTATGAAACCTTGCTTTCTTAGTTCTCCCTCCATACTTCACAGACAAAGCTGCTCTACAAGTGCTCATGGTTCTTCTGTATGAAGCAAAAGCCCATGGGAATTTGTTAAAGGCATCCAAATTGTCAACCAAATGGCAATATCCAGCATTTATTCGATCTCTATGCTGGCAGCCCAGAAGTAAAACGTGCACGAAAACTAGAAGTGCCAATTTAGCCAAATCATCATCAGTGTATGTTTCCAAGTTTCCTTTCAGTAGCTCCAGGGCGTCGTTTACCCTTACTTTTTCTTTTCCAGGGAAAAGGGTTTGCATGATTGGAGAATCCAAGTAAGACTTTGGGTATGGATTAATTACATCCTCCATTGTGTCTGTTGTCATTTTGAAACTAAGTCCGGTAGCCAACGCAAATTCAGCCATCCCAAACCTCATTGTATGGCCTCCAATGCCGAAGTACATACACAATGGATCACCATCATCTTGTCTAACTACTTCGCGCGAGAGAAGATAGTGCAGAAGTGTGCCACTGCTTTTGGTACCCGGCATATGTAGAAAAGACCCAACCACGGTCGAATCAAACACCGTTCGAGCTTGAGGTGTCAAACGACCCCTGATCACGGCGATCAGATCTAGATTTGAATGAGATGTTAATTTAGTGTAGTCATCCCGATACTTTTGCAGGTGAACAAATTTGCTATATACACGAAAAGCTTCAAGTCAGTCTTTATAATGGCATGTGCAGCAGCTAAAATTTGAAAGATTTATCTGTGACCAAAGGGAAACGACTTTCTTAGAACAAGTGAAACAAGCCTACCACGGTTTGTTTCGCGAGGAACAAAATGGCGATGGTTCAACAGATGTCTCTAAAGACTCTTTGGCGTCGGCATTTTCTACCGTCTCCGCGCCGCTGAAGGAAAAATGAGGTTGGATGGAAGGATCTGTTGCATCTCCCTCCATGGCAGCAGAATTGTTTTTCTAAAACCATGGACAAATATTTAGTTTACCATTGATGATTGTAACTTATGTTTGGTAAAAAATAAAGCTTGGCAAGTTATAATTCTAGCTTAACCCTGAAAAAAGATAAAACCCCCGAAATTTTTAAACATTTCTTCAGTAATTTTACCTTAGCTAATAAGTAACAGAAACCAACACATCCATAGCAATCAGTAATAAGTATATAAACATTTCTTTAAATCAGATTTACCGTTTGAAATAAAAAACAAATCGTCTATCAGGGCCAACACTGATCTTTCATAAACCAAATGTTGGAAAAAACATCAAATTGCACATTGGATATGGTTAACTACAGATAAGTACATGTTACCTGCACTTAATTTTGTTGGTGAAAGCACCTGATTGTAAAGATTTGGCCCCACAATTTTCCGTTTAGAAAAACTAGGGTTGTAGACAGTCCCGAGAGACAGAGAGAACCAAGAAAGCTTTTTATTTGAAGGGTGAAACAAGAGGGTTACTTGTCGGAATATAGATATTCACTGTTTTCCCGTTGTTCGTTTCTTTAATTTAAGTTTCAAAATTTGTAAAGTTTGTACAAAGTATCATGATACGTATAGCGATACAATTGTATGCAAATTTTCATTAATAAATACTATCTCCATCACACCCATAAATTAAGCTCGTGGTTTTTTCATTTTAGCATATTTTAATAAATATTGACGCCCAAATATCTCGTGAAAAATCCCGTAGAGGGATCCAATGGACAGTACGCTGCCCGCTTAACATTGGGATGGGTGAGGGAAAAAGTTTAGAAAAGGGGCCTACTTCTTTCTCTCACACGGGATCCCACGGGATTTAACCCCACGGGACCAATAGAATTAGCGATACAATTGTTTGCAAATTTTCATTAAAAATTATATACAGTAGGCATACGCATCGCGCGTGTCCTCAGAAAACAAAAGCCCTTGCGACTTGCGAGGCATTTGAACAATTTTGAAAAGTTTGAGGAGGTGAGTCATGAGTGTAGTTTAGGTAGTGAACCATC
>JAJJMA010153366.1:8877-23671 GCA_023529015.1 Papaver nudicaule
AGAAGAAGGAAGAAAGAGATCTCTGAGTAAATATAAACTGGTAAGTTTTATTCAGATTATCTGAACAGATTTCAATTGAAAGTTTGAAGTTCTGTTGGCTTGTGAATATGCTAAAGTGATATGTTACTATGTTGAATAATGTTGTCTACAAAACTAATGTTTAGGTATATGCACGAAAAAACATGATAACTGAGAGATCACTTTTCAGTGGTTTGAGGAAATATATCTGGATCCTACTTCATAAAATGTATCCTATTGAGATCTACTGCGTAAATAGAATGCAAATGATCATATACTACCTTGTTACGGTGTGCAAGTAGGGTGATGGTGTTTTGAGTAATACTGGCGAGTTAGCTGTTAGGCTTAGATTAGCTTTTTGGCATTTCAAGCAAGCTACATAAGGATCTGTGATGAAAATTTCTTTGGCAGGGAGTATTCGGTAGCTCTTTTGATTGGATAAGTTCTAGGTTCACCCATACCAATCCGACATTTACATTTTAGTTTTGTTGTTTACAGGAATCTAGTGATCTTATGACTCAAAATTACACACCATGACCTACCTTGCATGACTCCATACAATACTTCAGGCATGTCAGCTATCAGCATCTAATGCAGGACCGAATAATAGCTTAAACGAAAGCTAGTTTTCCAAATAAAATAGTTGTTCCCACTTCATTTTCATTGTCATAAGTACCTTGCATACCATAAGATCTTTTTCCTCCAACTTATGCAAAATGAAATTCAACAACCACCTTGGTAGTTGTTAAAAAAGTTGGGTCGCCGTTTATAGCCCTTGTTGATCTAAGTAAGATGTGTAAGTCACACTGTAAGAATCAATGGTGTGTTTATGTTAATTTTACATGTTTTTGTTTCCTTGAACTTTATGGAATGGAGAATGTGTTGCAGGCAATACTAAACATAATTTGCTTATGCAAACAGAATTGTATAAGTAGATGCCAGTTATAGCATTTACAGTGGTATTATGAAATCTGTGGTTCCCAGTTATGCCAGGCTACTGAGTTTAGCCATATAATTCTTTGAATCATTAAAAACAAAATACGTTTGCTCTTTGAAGTCTGACCTACCAGTTTTGGATATGTTGTTGGTTTTGTTGTCTGCAATCTTGCAGTTTTCTCGATGGATTGTTCTGCTCATTATATGGAAGCCTATCATTCAGTCTTTTCTTTCTATAACAATGCCCTTTTTGTTCTGTCCTTCTATGGAAGACTATCATTCAGTCTTAAATGATATGTGTCGAATGCACCTTTTTTTCCTATTATCCAAGTTTCAGTTATAACATTCTTCCCATGTTTCTCCGTGTTTTTTGCGTAGTGTTTTATATCTGTTGATTTACTAATTGTTATATTGAATCCTTTCCTCGATAAATGCTAATGGATTAGGATAATACAACACCACTTTTGTTTCAGTTTCAATTCCGAAGCTTAAAGTCTTACGTCTATAATCTTGGTCAATTTGCAGGTTGCTGATGATTACTCCAGAGGTATTTCGAGGAATACAGCACCTGCACAAATGGCATCAATAGAAATCTAAAGGTCAGCAACTCTGGCGTTATGTAGAGGAACAAGCGGAGACTTATGGTACGTATCTTATAAAAGAATTTTTTTACCAAGAATTACAAGATGTATTTAGATACAGATTATTTTATATCTACCTTTCTTTTCTTATCTCTACTGAAAGGAGAATTAGCGGACCACCATGGTGCCATACCTCTGTTGTCAAATAAAGCCAGAAGTAGAATTGTAAAATCTGTTAGTGTTTATGCTTGCTTTTATTACTCAAGTAGAGCACTTTATTTTGGTTTTCAGCTTTAGTCCTTATCCCTTGGCATTGGTGTGACAAACTTGAAAATAGTGCTGATATTACAAAACCACTTAAAATTCCTCAGACCTTTTTGCCACTTTTTGTAAGATCAAATATGGGCTTATGTTCAAGATATCAACATAAGCCCAGATCGTTCTTTTACCTAAACTCTTGTTTAAATGATCTACCACTGGCAAAGAGTAGATTGTCGATTAGAAACACGAGAGCATTTCAATTTAATTTTATACTGCAGAAACAACTAGACCAGAACATCAATGGAAACACTTGGGTACTAACCCGAGCTGACCGAGTTACTTGGCAAATTTGAGCAAATTTTGTATCTCTCTCTTCATAATGATACAAATTCCTTACTGTGTTACCGGCAAGCCGTGCATATGTGAGCCTGATGACAATTTTCTTCATGAAGGATTGAGCTACCGAGTCTTTTTCGGTCAAACATGAGAGAAGAATACACAAGCATGTTATACAGATTGAATATTTGCGAAAATACATTTGTTCAGCTTACAATGTCTACAAAAAAAAAAAAAAAAAAAACTTTTAGTCATGAGGACTGTGAGTTGCAGGCTTCACCTGTCAATCCTGTGCAGAAGCTTCAGATTAGTCTTTGGGCTGGTTACCTGTCAACCAGGCCCCGTGGATTCTGGGTTGCAATATTACATGGGTGTACCCGTAATCCACATGTATTTTTGAACCATTCACACTCGAGTCTTCCCAAGTCCCAACCAAACCCTTCTGTTGAAACCCTAGCTCTCTTCTCCTCCTCCTTCTGCTGCCTTTACTACTACTAATCTGCAACTCGCATCAAGGGGCTTCAATGGGTAACTTTAATATGCTGCCAGAGGAGATCATGTTTGAGATTTTATCTCGTGTACCAACTGAGTCTGCTTTAAAGTGCAAATTGGTATCAAAACCGTGGAGAAACGTTATTCAACATCCATCCTTCTCACAGATGCATCTGAATCATCTCAATAATGATGTTGATTATGTTAAGTCGGGTTTCATATCCCAGGATGGAGAACAGTTTTGTTATACCGAGTATGATGAGAGTTTAAATCGTTTTAGTAGACCAAAAAACTTCACATTAAATAATAGGTATTGCAGCCTTGCTAGTTCTTGTAATGGCTTACTTTGTTTCAATGCATGTTTTGAAGATGATTATACTTCGGGCCGTCCGGCTTATATATGTAATCCTGTTACTAGAGAATATATTGAACTACCAAAACTTGAAGTACCACCCTGTTCGACTGGATTTGGTTACGTTCCTTCAAACAATGAGTACAAAGTTGTTAGCATATGCGAAGGAAAGATGGACCCAAATGTTGATACTGTTCATGTATATACTCTTGGCAGTGGCGTTGGATGGAGGAATGTGGGAAATATCCCCATCAATATGCCATGTATTACAGATCATGGTGCATTCATGGACGGAGCAATTTATTGGGTGGACGAGTGGAAAGGTACCGTTGTTGCTTTCGATTTGGCTGTTGAAGAACTTCGCGTAATCTCATCACCACATTGTTTGCCACGGGATGGTATTTTTGATCTACAGGCTCTAGGCAAGTATTTATGTGCAACTTGTGAAAATGATGGAGTTTGCGACATATGGGTTTTTAAGAAGAATAACCAGGATATGATTTGGAGTGACATATATAGAGGTATGAACGTCACACCCATCCTTTTTACCCAGACTGGTGGGCTTCTATGCTATGAAGATGAGGATCCTAATGTCTATCTTTACGCTCCAGAACCTTCGAATTCCAGAATGCTTGTGAATATCGGTGTGAATCTTACTATATGTGGAACACCTCACAAGAACACCTTAGTGTCGTTGAAAGCATTAGGAGAAGAAGATGTGAAACTGGTGATTTCAGATGAAAGAGCAAAATCTAGCAGGGAGACTCAAAGCAATGATATCATTAGCCAAAGGAATAGAAGAAGGGAAAGATATAGCAGGGAGACTCCAAGCACTGATGATATCATTAGCCAAAGGAAGAGAAGAAGAGAAAGATATAGCATGGAGACTCAAAGCAGTAACATCATTAGCCAAAGGAAGAGAAGAAGAGCTAGGTCTAGCATGGAGAGTCAAAGAAGTGATAGCTTTAGCCAAAGGAAGGGAAGAAGAGAAAGTTATAGCAAGGAGACTCAAAGCAGTGAGATCATTAACCAAAGGAAGGGAAGCAAAGAAAGTTATATCATTAGCCTAAGGAAGAGAAGGAATTAACAGACCTCTAAATACATATAAACTGGTAAGTTCCTTTTCAGATTTTCTGAACAAATCTTAATTAAAAATTTGAAGTTTTGTTAGTATGTCACAATAATTTTGTCTATAAATTAATGTCCAAGTTTACTGCCTCTCAGGCTAGATTATGCAAAGCATTTTTTAGTTGTACTATGGAATCCATGTGGCTTCTAATTATTCCAGGCTACTGACTCTGTAACCTTTAAAACAAATATACGT
The DNA here is from genome assembly GCA_023529015.1 of Papaver nudicaule. Lineage (NCBI taxonomy): Eukaryota > Viridiplantae > Streptophyta > Magnoliopsida > Ranunculales > Papaveraceae > Papaver > Papaver nudicaule. Next base: position 13,178 of record JAJJMA010153366.1, read on the forward strand.
TTGGTCAGTTTCGATTCTGAAGTTTAAAGTCTTACGTCTATTTTCAGGTTGCTGATGATTACTCCATAGGTTTTACACATCTTGAAAAATGGCATTAAGGGTCGGCAAGTCTGGTTCAACATATCTTGAAGCTGTTGCATTTTCTTTTCAATTTCTCTTCATTCGGATCCTTCTCACCAAGTTTCTCAATCTTTCCAGACTTTACGCTCATAACCTTTTGAACAGATAGACAAATGATTGAAGAGTATTCATCTATTAAGCTGTAGTTTTCCTTGAACCCCTTTTCTGTGTGTATACACCCACATGTCGCTGGTATTGAGGCTGCCTTCATAAGTTTGCCTTCGTAAGAATCGGGTAGTGAATTGTTGGGTTTTCCGTTCTTGAGAATGATCGCATGCCACATGGTATCAAAACAAAACCTTAACTAGGACATGTTTCCTGACACTTGCTATAAACAAGCAAATTAGGTGGTTTTGGTATCACCATGGCATACTAGCTTCAAAGCAGTTAAAATGTCTAATCACTGAATATTAAATTTGATTCCTAACTCGTCTAAAACTTCAGTAACTTGTAAGTTTTAGCACCATGCACATGAAGCTTAGTATGTTCATGAAAAGTTTTGTTTTACCTTTCTAAGTACTGAAATAGCTTTCCACGTTCCCTAGCCCGGTATAGTAGATATAAACCTCGTTGATGTACGGGCCTCCGGTGCATAATGCCCCGATAGTCGATCCACTGACTTTAAATATAAGAGACCAGGCTAACCCCTTCTCCATGAAACCCTAATTGTCTTTTCTCTGCCATTAGGAATACTAGCTACTACTCTCTGGATCGCACCAAGAGGTTTCAATCATTCAATGGGTAACTTTAATATGCTGCCAGAGGAGATCATGTTTGAGATTTTATCCCGTATACCAACTGAATCTGCTTTAGAGTGCAAATTTGTATCAAAACCATGGAGAAATGTTATTCAACATCCATTCTCCTCACAAATGCATCATCTCAATACTGATTTTGATTCTGGTAAGTCAGGTTTCATATCACAGAGATCGAATCATTACTTTTCTTATACCGAGTAGGATGAGAATTTAAACCGTTTTAGTAGAAGAAAAATGATCAAATTAAATCATCGATTTGACTATTCCAGCCTCATTGGTTCTTGCAATGGGTTACTTTGTTTCATTGCAGGGTTTAAAGATCATATAGTACGGCTTATATATGTAATCCTGTTACTAGAGAATTTATTGTCCTTCCAAAAGTTGATGGAAAAATCTTTTTAACTGGATTTGGTTACATTCCTTTGAGTAATGAGTACAAAGTTGTTAACATATGTAAAGGCAAGAGAGAACCAAATAATTTGACGGTTGAGGTATACACTCTTGGCAGTGGCGTTGGATGGAGGAATGTGGGAAATATGCTAATCCGTATGACATGTGTTACAGAACCTGGTACATTCCTGAATGGAGCTATTTATTGGATGGACGAGTGGGAAGGAACCATTGTTGCCTTCGATTTGGATGTTGAAGAACTTCGCGTAGTTTCATCACTAGCTACCACCTTGTTCGCCACGAGATGGTATTTTTAATCTACAGGCTCTAGGCGGGTCTTTATGTGCAGCTTATGAATATGGTACTCGTGGACTTTGTGACATATGGGTTTTTAAGAAGAATAAAAATAACCAGGATATGATTTGTATTGAAGAATTTAGCTGTATGAAAGTCACACCAATCACCTTTACCAAGACTGGTTGGCTTCTATGCTACGATGATCGTGATAGAAATGTTTATCTTTGCGCTCCAAAACCTTCGTATTCCAGAATGCTTGTGAAATTTAGCCAGAATTTTAGATATGATGCAACACCTCACAAGAACACCTTAGTTTCACTGAAATTATTAGGTGGAGAAGATGTGAAACTAATGCATTCGGGTGAGAGAGCAAGATCTAGCAGGGTGACTCAAAACAGTGATATCATTAGCCAAAGGAAGAGAAGAAGAGAAAGATATAACATCGAGACTCAAAACAGTGATATCATTAGCCAAAGGAAGAGAGGAAGGGAAAGATATAGCAGGGAGACTCCAAGCACTGATATCATTAGCCGAAGGAAGAGAAGAAGAGAAAGATATCGCAGGGAGACTCAAAGCAGTCATTAAGGAAGAGAAGGAAGAAACAGACCTCTAAATACATATAAACTGGTAAGTTCCTTTTCAGATTATCTGAACAGATATCAATTGATAATTTGAAGTTCTGTTATTCTGTTAGCTTTTGAATATACGAGTTTACTTATGAATAGAATAAAATAATCATATACTGATATCAAGATTAATGTTCCAGTTTACTTATGAATAGAATAAAAATAATCATAAAACAACTTTTTGAATTGTAAGGGATTTATTTCCATTTGTCACGGTGTGCAAACAGGGTGATACTTGGAGATAAACTGGAGATGAGATTTGGTTTTTGTAATACTGCTGAGTTAGTTGTTTGACTTGGATTAGTTTGTCGCGGTATCGCTCTTTGCCTGCACAAGGATTTGTGACAAAAATTCCTTTGACAGGAAGTAGTTTGGCTATCATCTGTTTTCAGTGGATAAGTTCACCAATACCAATCTGATATTCCCATATATATCATTATATATGGGAATCTAACATTCGTTCACTTCCTTATAAACAAATATGTGTTGGCTCATTGAAGTTTGAACTACTAGTTTTTGTCTATGTTGTTGGGTTTTTGTTGTCTATAGTCTTGAAGTTTTGTCGGTAAAATTTTCTGTTCATTGAGTCTTTTCTTTCTATAACAATGCCCTTGTAGTACCTCGTAGTCGACTTTTTCTTGTCTAAAATGTGGTGCCAAATGCACATTTTCCCCTCATTGTCTAAGTTTTAGTTATTTGCATGCTAACATTCTTCCCATGTTTCTCCATTGTTTTGTGTGGTGTGTTATATATATGTTGATTTACTAAATTTTATCACTTCGTAGCTTTCAAAAAGGTTTAACTTTTAGACATCTTGAATCCTTTCTTCAATAGATGTTAATGGATTAAGGAAAGAAGGGTTTTGTTTCAATTTCAATTCCGAAGCATAAAGCCTTAAGTCTGCCATCTTCGTCGATTTGCAGGTTGTTGACAATTACTCAGAGGAAATGTGAGGAATAGAGGGCACTATCAAAACTGGTATATTAAGGGTCCGCACATATATCAGGCGTTTTGAAGTTGAGCAAGCAGTCTTACTCATGTTGCAGACGAAGAAGACCAAGTAATGAAGTCGTGTAGCTTGGAGTCAGATTATATATGCAAGTTGCCACAGAGAATTCCAAGATTTAAGTGCTGAATTCGTTAGTACAGATTGTCTATGTAAAAGGATTTTAAACATGGACGGAGTCAGTTAACTCTTGGATGTCTGTCTAATATACATCTTTTATATTTCACAAAATTGAACCCGTACCAACCCTATGAAATAACTCTTGGATGGTACAGCAAGTTGACCAAAATATTTCAAGACTTAAACGGAAAACACAATCCAATTCAAACCATTGTCCTTAGCAAAAACAAAACCAAATCCAACCATTGCTGTATATCACTATTATAATCTAAACCAACGGGAATACTTTCATCTAATTCTAAAATAACATGTCACTGGTAGTAATGGGCCTATTGGAAAATATCGACTCTTAAGAACGATCATCAGTTCTGTTTCCCAACATATCTTGACGGCTCACGGAAGCCCTCCGCCAAAGAAGAAAATATTTGGGAGTGGCTCTCATGGATTACCAGTCCTTGCAATGTTCTCTCCCACGGCCGCACAACTATTGAGATGATTAGAGACAAAACCAACGAATGACTATGGATCTATTTTTTCCCTTACTAGAATATTTCTTTATAAATATTTTTCCTTAACTAGGAATATTTTTTTATAATATCCTTCCTTTTTTAAGGATTCATAAATTTTACCAAAAATAAATAATTAATTAAAAAAATAAAATTAATTTTACAAAAAATGAATAGCAGAACTTTTTAAAAATAAATAAATAAATAAACAAACCAGTTGCAGGCTTCACCCAGAAATTGTGGAAGCTTCGGATTGGTCTTGAGTGGAGGTGCCACCATTCTTGCAGATTGGCAAAGAATAGCCCCGTTACCACAACATTTGAGGAACCTGAAAAGTTACCACAAAAGATCATGAGCTTTTATTAAAGAACCATCAAAAAAATCCATCCAAAGACCTAGCAGAACTGAAAAGTCATAAACAATACTGGAATCGCAGCTACAACAACCTACAGTTTATGGTCCTATAGCTAAACATGTGAATGCGTGTGAAAAAGTTATACCGTCTTGGGTGGATGTCCCACATTCTTGAAGATTGGCAAAGAAGTCAGAGGTACAATCAGCATTTGAAGAACTTGAAAATTTACCACACAAGATCATGAGATTTTATTAAAGAACCCATCCAAAGACCTAGCGGAACTGAAAAGTCATAAACAATACTGGAATCGCAGCTACAAGAACCTACCGTTTATGGTCGTATCGCCAAATAGATTTGAAGACTAGATGTGCATGTGTGAAAAATTTATACAGTTTTCAAGAGAAACATATGCACACGACTTTCATGCAGTCATCAATGAAAGTTATGTGACTGTATTTTGTGAAAAAAGGATTCACGACATGATCTTTAGCTAATCTATTTGTTGCTAAATAAACATCTTATGCGATAACCGATATGCTAAGCCTATTTGCCTATGGAGTATCAACGTAGAAAACCTGCAATATAAATTGAAGTGAAATTTTGGACAGGAAATTCTGACAAAAATAGGGAACTTTCAGCAAAACATTTTAAGTCTCTGATTATACACAACAAAAATTTGTTTAATCAACATTTTCCAACTTTGCACGTAAGATTCGGTTCCAGAAAATGGTTACGTACCAGCAAGGCATGATTAGGAGGATTGGCCATGCCCTTGCACCACCAGGTCTTAGTGATTTACCGCAGCAAAAGCATCTGCTTGCCACCATTATCAGAATTTGACTAGCCAAGAGGAACAAAAATGAGCCAACACCCAAACCAGTGGAGATGTCTGAGTCATAGACTCAGTAGTCATAATTTTTGTCTGTAACCTGAACGATCATGGCCTGCCAGAAAACATTTCGAGAAATTAGGTGAGAGCTTCGAGAATTATAGATTGAGAACGTATGCACCAGCATTCCCACTTCGTACTAACAGTGAAATAGAATGTGTTTCTGCTATATACTGAATAATCTCTTCTCCACTAGCTACAAGGGCAATTTCTTATGTGGAAACATCTAGCATATACGTTGTAACATTCTGCTATGCACCCTTAAGGTTACCGCAACTGGACTGCTTTCACTTTGAGGTTCAAGATGGAAAAATTCAATGTGTTGGGCAGCAAGGCACCTGATGTGCTAAAAGTTTTACAACAACACTATTGATTTCATTTAAAACAGCACAACATTCAGTGTGAGCCCGTCATTGAAGATTAAAATGAACCAAATGCAGTTGGTAAGGTCATTATACTATCACCAAAAACAAGTGCAATACAAAAGCTCTGTTTGGCTGATTCCAGTGAATCCTTAAAACAGTTTCAAAGCCGTTTCTGGGCTTCCCACAGAGCCTCTATTTGGAGGTTACATAAACAACAGTATCAGTGTTTAGATACTAGATCACATGTACACAAAATAAAGAACCCTAGTAAGGAAAAGAAAGAGTGCAGTGTTTGTAAAGTACAGATCACATGGAATCATCACTGGCATGCTTATCTGACCATCTTAAGAATTCTGAACTATGAATGTTATCATTTTGGGACATTAAAACTCACCAATTTCGTAACTTATTACAAACTTGTACAGCAGGAAGCCTGGACCCCTGAAACATGCATAGAGTGGATGCAAAAAGCTTACCAGATAAGACATGAAAGCAGCGCATCCTGACCCTCCTCTCGAATCTCAAAGCAATTCTACTTTTCAGAATACACCTGATAGTGATTAAAGCCAAAAGAAAGAATTCAGCTTTGACCTTTACATAATATTCACAGCGAACTATATGACGAATCTGGAAGTTGCTATAACATATCATATTCATGCGTGCACTGGATATAGCATGAGATAAAACTGCTTGAGAAAGCTACGAAAATGCTGTGAAAGGACAAGATTTGATAATTCCAGATATACAGAACGCTAACTGGCTAATTAAGGTCCACGCATACCTCTTGCAATTGAAGTACGACATTGAGTCCAGAAATACCATTCTCCAAGCCATTGCTCGCTGCAACAAAATGCCGTACATGGAAAACAAGAGTACAACAGATAGATAAATATTTTGTTTCGTGATAACATGAACATAAAATAATTTGCAATAAATATTAGGAACGCTGTAAGCATTTGTTAGCAGTCATATCAGGCATGAAAACAGCAAAAAACCTCTAGTAGTATAATCACCCAAATCCAATTTCAAGAAGTAAAGAAACAGAGATAAAATGTATTGATTACCAGTACACGATAATAACAGTTCTTCCATTTCTCTGTTCCTGACCACCTTCTTGCTTAAATAGTTGTTCCATTTCTCTGTTCCTGACCACCTTCTGGCTTAATAGGTCTTCCATTTCTCTGTTCCTGACCACAGACACAGACTCGGTCCACCGACCTCAACGAGTCGGGCTTCAAAATTAATAGATACCAAATTGAGAGGTAAAGATTGAGTCAATGACCCATATCAAACTTAATTTCAACAATCGCAAGTCAGTAACTGAGAACTCAAATAATTGTAATGCTTAAAGTTAAAACAACTATAAATGGCAGTCTATGTCTAAGCCATTCTGCATATCATTAGCCAACCAAAGATTTGTAATTGATAGAGCGTTTTTTATCTTTTATAGCTATTAGCCATGGATTCATTTCATCTTCTTTTCTTCTTGTTCTTCTTCACTCAATTCCTTGTAGTTGCTCATGGATGCTATGAAAACGAGAGAATCGCTCTTTTAGAGTTCAAATCCCTTCTCCAAGACCCTTCGGATCTTTTGTCCTCATGGCAAGAAGGCCACATTCATCAGAATTGCTGCAACTGGCATGGAGTTGAGTGTTCCAGTTCCTCTTTCCATGTCATTTCGATTGATCTCCGATATAAAGATCTTGCTTATTATCCCATCGAATACCATAACAGCGTCGTGGTTCAGGGTTCACCATATGCTTCACTTGTCGGTAAAATCTCCCCTTTCTCTGTTCCTGACCACCTTCTGGCTTAATAGTTGTTCCATTTCTCTGTTCCTGACCACCTTCTGGCTTAATAGTTGTTCCATTTCTCTGTTCCTGACCACCTTCTTGCTGAAGGTAGTCTTGTACTACTTGTCCTAAGAATTCAGTGAATGATAGGAACACTTTTCTCACCATTTTCTATTGCCTTTGAGCTTTAAGGATAGAGATTTCTGCTCCTATAGCTTCTTCCTTGACTCAGCCAGTATTGTAACAGAGATAATGCCAGGTAGACTCCAGAAATGCGAATCAGGTTTCTCGCATGACCAGGTACCTGTCTGTTTTTGATACTAGCAAACCAGTAGATCACCGCACCTTGGGAATTCATCGCTCTCTTTATTATTGCCCAAAGAAAGACGTTCGGAGAACCTAGTAAGGTTCACACTTCGAAGGATTCCGCCATGAGATGTGATGATATGCAAGGTGGATACTAGTCTGTTGTGGTCGAGATTAGCCTATCGAAGATTAAAAGTTGGCCTAATTGACATCTAGATTGTTAATCAAAATGTTCAATGTAAACAAAATCAGGTCTTACGAAACCTAAATCTGAAGCTTGATGATTTCAATAGCTGAGCTGATCTTTGAGTCGCTTATTTGTCAATTGATACTTGCATCTGAATATTTACAACAAAAACAAACAAAGTACTCTAATTACTAAATGTTTCAGTAGTAAAAAAAAAAATGAATCAGAATCAAAATCAAGGAATCCAAATGTTTCAGTAGTAAAAAAAAATATTGAAAAATTAAAATCAAAATCAAGAAATCAAACCTCTGCAACTTTCAGGCCACTATCTTCTGCAGGCAACATAACTTGAAGGTATTCAGTTTCTTAATCTTTCGAGACTTACACTGATAATCTGTTGAACAGATGAATAAACGGTCGAAGAAGATTTCTCTTAAATCAAGCGGCAAAGATCTTGATTCACCACCCGATTCCATTTTCGCAGTATTTTCTGAGTTTGAGAGGTTTTGAGAGCCGACTTAGGTTTAATCGATTTAGGTCAAAGAGAAAGTTTATACTACACTAGTCGATTTAAGTTACTTGAACCCGTGTTCTGTATGTAGGCACCCATGTGTGTGCTGGTAATTTTATTGGGGGTGCCTTCATAAGTTTGATCCATAGCGGGTCTGTTGCAGCCATTGCCTCAAGTCTAGGAGTATAGGATTGGCCTTCATATTGGTGGCTATGTAATGCCACTCTCGCTATTCTTGGGATCGACAAATCTGCGAGAACTAATGAAACTAGAACTTCTTGAGAACTAATGAGTCCTACAAGAACTGCCATCTGAATTACAACCACGGTATAAAGGACTAACCAGTTTGTGGTTTTTGGCATTGCAGAAAGTCCTTAGTGATCTTGGATCACACTAAAAATGTAGCCCTGACTAATACATAAAATCTGCATGACTCAGCATCTCTGAACTTTCAGACCCGGATTACATCGCGCTTCTGGTTACTCCCTCCGTTTCAAAAAGATAGGCATGTTTGATTTTTTTTCGAAAATTAAGGTTTTAAATGAACTAACCATTAGAGTTTTTTTTATTGTTTTTTCTTTTTGATTGGTTTAATGTTGACAAGTGACATGAGTTAATAAGAAAAAAAATAATAAAAATGACTATAATATTGGTTTATTAAGTTTTTTAATTTTTGGTTAAAGTCAAATGTGCATATCTTTTTGAAACGGAGGGAGTATGTTTATTTTCTGACGAACATTTTTATAGCTTCTTTTTCCATTCCAATATGCATTTGATTTGCGGAGCCTGATCTTTATATTTTGTTTTAACAGACTGCCATTTTATGCCACCCCAGTTGCAGTGAACCATAGACCTATGAAAATAAATCCGTTTTGTACTAACTGAATAAGATTATAACCTTACCTGAAGAGGATTGCCATATGTAGGCAGCATGAATATATAGTAAGCATCAGTATCATTTCATAAGCCACAATACACCCCATTTTTCTAACACGGAATTAGGAAAATCTGAGTAACTACACCATGGACCTCAGTGGGAATTTTGGGTATTATCTCATTTCAGATGTCAGTTCGGCACAACCTCCTTACAGGCTACAACATGACTATAAACATAAAGACAACAGAGTCGCAAGGAATTGAAGAATAAACTGAAAAAAGTTGCCAAAACAAGATAAATGTACAACTCCGATTTTTAAAATAAGAATACAGATTTGGTGAAAGCTTACAATTACATTAGGACTTTAGAACTCGCAGGTTGAGAGGAAGAACTAGGAGATCACAACCTAATACTACTCATCGCGACCCTTGAAATGCATTCAAAGGTGTTGCTGTAGTGTGCTTTATGAGTAGTTTTAGGTTCTGAACTCCTAATTCTCCCCGCCAGTTTTTGCAGCATTGCCATTATGATCAGCAGGCCACTCCTTCCGCGATTACCATGAGGCTTGGAGAATTTAAGGTCTGCACCAAATGCACTTGAAAAGGTCATAATAGTAGCATGAAACCAGCACAATATAAAAGCTCAATTTTGGCTTATTCCATTGTAGTTTAATCCTTATCAAAATAAATTTAGTTCAAAACAGTTTCTGGACTTCACACTGAGCCATTTTTTAGAGTTTACGCTGACAACAGTATTGGTTCTAATACACTAGATCAGACTAGCAAAGCTATGAAAAAAAACTGAATGAAGAAACTCTCCTGTGTAAAAAATAAAGAAACCCCTGCAAGGAAAAGATATAACACGATGCTTGTAAAGCACAAAAGATAAAACACAAGTGATACTTATAGCAACACAACATACAGTTGTTCTGAATTAATCCACAAACTCCTACTAGAGATATCCGTGCATCTATTATAGCATGATAAATTTAAGCATCTATTAGTTCCCAAACTAGAGCAAACATGAAAAACAGTAAATACACAACATTCAGTGTTAAAGAACAAAATGCACTTGGTAAGGTCATTAATACTATCATCCAGTAGTATTTAACAAATCTGTTTTGGCTTATTATCAAAAATTATATGACAAAAACTGAGCTGGTCTGGTATCATATGCATTAAAAGACACAACAAAGGAGATTCATATGTATGGAAAGCTACTATTAAAACACCCCCAGATTTTAAAAAGGTATTTATCAGCGAAACATTCCACAAATGTTCGTTATTGGCTTCCCATGAATCAGACAAACACGAAAAAATCAAGTTCTGTCCGGGATTAAATCAGAGCTTAGTTCTCGAATCCCAGAGGCTTATCATTCAGATATAAGT
>JAJJMA010153382.1:0-10298 GCA_023529015.1 Papaver nudicaule
TTAAACTTATACTAGGAATTTAGTGCATAGTGCCAGGCCTGTTCAAAACTTCTGGAATGGATCTCATCGATTCACTATTGTAATCGCTAAGTATTTTGCTTACATCTTATTAATAATGATTATCATGGATAGGATGTAAAAACCCTTTCATTTTTAGTTTTGTTGTAGTTGAGAGAATTTTCTTGACACCAGGGAAATGATGTTGACACATGTATACTCAGAAAAGGATGTTTGATCCTAAGACAGTAAGTTGTCCTTCTGTTACCTTTGAGGAAAACCAGGTCTTGTGATGTTTTTTTTGTTGATATCATTCATATCTTTTCTTAATTAATTCTTATATTCATTTTGTCCGCGAAGTAATACGTCGTTCAAGTCTTGAGGGTGTAAAATTAAGTGTACCTAATAGGAAGTTGAGGTTCAAGTTTTATCCTTCTTGCTGAAATGACTATTTAGAAGCTTTTTAGAGGATTTCCCAGTATGGGAATTTACCGGATATTGAGACATCCACGGTTTTATATGACATCTGTTGCTTAGATTTGTTTTATGAGAATGGGTTGTGTATTTGAACTCTCAGCAGTCTTGTGCATGTCTACCGTGCAAGTCAGCAGTGCAACTTTGTGCATGTGACTGTGTGAGGATATGCAACTTTCTGGTATCTGTGTACAGTGGGATATGCATATGTGATTTTGTGCTTTAGTACTGCTGCAGCTCTGCTTGTTACTTCTAGAGGCTCTGGTTTCAATGTGTAAATTTTCCCATTTCTACAGTCTTGATAGGAGGTATGGACAAGCTAAAAATTGGTCTTTAAAAACTGAGTGACAAGCCGAAACCGGAAAACAATGCTTCTGAACACGGCTTTAATTTTGTGTTTTGTGAGAGACCTGAATATGTAAGGTAACCATCTATTTTCGTTTCTTGTCATTACTCCAAATAATTTTGAAATACTAAGAAACCAAAATAGATAGAGTGGACAAGAAGCCCGTCTAGCTCAGTTGGTAGAGCGCAAGGCTCTTAACCTTGTGGTCGTGGGTTCGAGCCCCACGGTGGGCGTTTCTCATTTTTTATTCATTAATGCACGAGTCTGCAATTGTAGCGGCCTTTGGTTCGACATTATTTATTTATTTCGATCATAGAACAACACCACTCAAATAAATTATTTTGGATACAACAGTTTCTGGGAGCTTCGCTATATCAAATAAATGCATTTCCATCGACCTATACTATTTCCATTGACAGATACTTTTTCCATCTACGTCGATGGAAATAGTATCGAGGTCGATGGAAATTCCATCTACGATACTACCTTCATCGATCAGATTAGCCTCATCCAACCACTAGATTTTCTCTTCCCCTATAAATGAGCAACTTCAACCTCATTCACTCACAACTTTTTCTCAAGTTCCTCCTTCTTCGGTTTGAAAATGGCAGAATCCCCTTTATATGAACCATGTTATCGACATTTCAGGTTCACTAAAGGAGAGGATTTATGCATTTGTAAGAACTATGTGCGGCAAACGATGGAACGCGCCGATCCTATACAATCAAATATTAGGGGGCCAACTTTATGGGGTGCGATATTAGAAGATTTTTTGAAAGAGCATCCTGGAAACATTAGAAGTCGTACTGAACAGTCATTGTCTGGTCGTTTCAGCAAGATCAATCAAAAGGTTAATATATTTTTGCAAATAGTAATTCTAAAACATTGAGTAAGGATCGTTGGTCAAACCAACGACGAAGTAGTTAACACAGCGTTAGAGGAATGGAGAGTACGCCATAATGGAAAGTCTTTCTGTTATGATGGTTGTTTCAATATCCTTGGGGTGTTGCCAAAACACTCGTCGTTTTTATTAATAGCCGAATTTCATGTGCTTTAAAGTTAATGTAATGCGGCAAGCAAGTTAATGAAATAGTAGATTTACGATTCTCGTTCAAATATAGTAACACAAACTTTCATTGATTAGATAAAAAATGATAAATACATTGTTGGAAAATCAAGTAACACAGACTTTGTTCATTCAAGAAGAAGGGAAAACTACATCAAAAGAAACCTAACATGACAGCAAATCCATGTCTTTCATTCACTAAAGGTCTCTGTTTCATTAGGATCCCGAGGAAATCCTGCATTTGGGTTGTAGAGTTTCTGGTTAGCCAATCCAAAAAACTGAGCAGATCTATCCTGCCAATCTCGTTGAGTATCAACATCCATCTGGAATCCAGAAGAGCTACCTGGCACAGTCAATGTATCAGAATCAATAGTCGGACCATAACCCTGAAAAGGTACGGGCTGAATTACTCTAGAGTTATCATGTCGCTGGAATGTACCCTCCATAGGAATATAAGAGTTGTTTTCTTGTTGCGATGCAACCCAGTTATGGTTCCATGGTTGTTGTTGCTGCTGCGCTAAACCAGCCACCAAGGACCCTGGTGCACTCACCAGACTAACATGGGGTCTACGTAAGGTCACATTATCATAAACACTGGGAGCACGTATCGACATTGGAGGAGTAGTATGGGTAGCCTCTGGCTCAGATGCAACTTGAGTACACTGAACATCATTGGGACTGTTGTTGAGTTGCGAGTCCGAGCGCCGCCGCTGCTAGTTTCAGGGTCCTCTCCACTAGTTCGAATCCTACTCGGGGTGCCTGTGCTCAGACTTCTTCTACTACGAGTGTTATGATTGTGAGTCGGATGAGCTGGGCAGAAGGGCTAGGTTGGCGTGGGCCTGGAGTGTTTAGGTCAATGCCAATGCCAATGCCAATGCCAAAGAATGAGCATGTTCTCCATTTAGTCATCTCCTCGATGTGCATCGCCTGAAATCTACCCAAGAGGTTGTGATAATCGTTACATATTTGTTGAAGCACCTCACTTGAAGCATCTGTTATATTGTATGGTTCACTCTATCCAGAAAAAGCATTATACAACGGGACTGTAATAGGAGCTCCACTAGCGGCATCAATACTCTGAGCAACCCAAGAAAACGATGGAAAATCCGAAGAATGGTTGAGTAGGGTAAAAATATCTTTGTGAAGAAAAAGAAGAAGCGCCTTGATGAAATTGCGAAGGCGACTGAGAGGGAAAGAAACCACCACCCAGTGAAAGCCTACCCACTGCTGGTACGTCACACCCAACATAATTTTCTAGCTCTATAAATATAGTTGGATCGGCAACCTGTCTAAACCATTTATCGTATTCTTCTTTGGTTGCCCCTTGAGTCAGCCGATATCTATCTTCCATAGATGTCTCCCATTCCCCCAAAGATCCTATCACCCGTTCATAATCGACCTTCGAAATTATGCCGTTATCAAATGGGTTGATTGCTTTTACTAACTGACATGTATACTGAAATATGAGTCTCTCTCCATAATACCAAGCACCCTCTTTTGATACAGGGTTATACAATACACACCTGCTCAAGCTCTTCCTATACATCTCGGCGACATTAAGATCACTCTCCCACTCCTTCCAGGCAGCGTACTATGTACCTTTAAAACTTAAAGTGCTCCGTTGGGCTCCTTGTAGCCGGTTCAAATTTCTACTTGTCTGTTAGCTGAACCGACACCCAGTTTTCTAGTTGGAACATCTTCATAATTAAAAATTGTGGGGACTCGTCTTCCAAAGTGGGATAACTCACTTTAAATTGAATATACCACCAGAACTGCGAAGATAAAATAAATTACATTATTGTTGCGGGTAAAGAATAATACATTTGATGAAAACCAACTTAGAGTTTTTCTTACCTCTATGATGTGATGATATGCATCGAAGCTAGTGGCTGATGTTTCGGAGGAGACGTTTCTCAGGCTCATGTGTAGCTCTGCTAGCATTGGAGTTCCCCAGTCATACTTATATGCGACGTCTAAGTTCTCCAAAGTCTCCAGAAAACCAAAATTTACCTTCGAACTAGCATTGGGGAAAAAACAATATCCTAGAATCCATATTATAAATATTCTCTCAAGCTCATCGTAATCTTCTTCGGGCCAACTATCATCATTATTTTGGTTTACAATATTGGGTCAAAAAATCTCTTAACAGTGCAATATTTAAACCTTCACCTCTTATAGCTTTAGATAACTCATACTGTTTTAGTTTAGGAAGTCATTCGGCCCACTGATCATCTTTCCACTTGGATTGGTTGTAAGGAATCTCCGGTCCATCGCATATTATGCCGGTAAACATGTACCAATCTAACGATCCAATTCATATATGCATCATCATATTTAATAATTAAAGTAAGCCCCAATTAAAATTTAATAAAAAACTTACCCGCCTCAAAATCTCTGAAGAAAAATGTATTCCAGTACCGTTCAATTACCGACTTTATTAGCTTACTTTTTTCAGTGTGAGTGTAGATGAAATAACACTCTCTCCATGGATACCTATTTACTCGCTCTCTAATTGCGACTTTATTACAAATTGAATATCCAAATGTTCCTTATTTTAGATTTCCATAGTTTTCAAGTTTTTGGGACACATTGTCTCTTTTCTTAAAACTTTTTATGTATTTTCATTATGTAACTTTTTGTTTTATTAATACAATTTGGGATTTAACAAAAGAAATCGCTCTCTAATTGCACGCATAAGTTGATCGTAAGTTTCTTTAACTTATCCTGTGCCTATATGTATCGTAATATGTACTAATTAAAGTTTGCACAAAAATTATAACCAATATTACAGTTGGACAAAAAAAAATAAAAAAATTACCTACTCTTAAATGTATGATCTTAGTATTCCTTGACAAATGATGCGGTATAATATTAGGACCGCGAAGTTTTCACATTAGCCCACTCATAATCTTTTTCTTGACTCCAATTGATATTTATGGACAGATCGTGGTAATCATCATCTTGACCTTTTCTTTTTATGCCTTTGCCTGTAACCTTTGCCTTTGCTGCCCTTACTATGCGTTTCATGATCGAAAAAAATTGCTTGAAAAAAAAATCGAGAAGAAGGAGAAGAAACAAAGAAGAAGAAACTTAAAGAGAGTAGAAGAAGAATTGAGGAAATAGTATCTCAAAGTCGGCTATTTATACCAGATACAAATAATGTTGATGTAGATGGAAAGGTGTCGACACCGACAGATTTTCCATCGCCGACAGAACAAGTATATGTTGACAAAATTTCTGTCGAAGTCGACACTATTTCTATCGACAGATACTCTTTTTGTGGACACCACTGCCCAAAAAATGTTTTGCTAGGCCGCGTGGGTTGTAAAACACGCTTTTTGTCTGACCCAATTGGAACCCGCCTTAGAAAATAGCTAAGTTCTCTTTCCTTTCTTTAATGACAATTTTTCTTTAGTGACAATCACGTGAAGATAAAATTACCTAATTAAATTTGGCCCCATACGTTAGTATTTGGCCCCATACAATTTTATACCTATCCTTTAGAGGTGGTTATGGGATAACTAAAAATTGGCTAAAATACTCAAATGCCCCCACAGTAACTTCTCTAATTAAAACCCAAATCTTAAACCAAAATTCATTTAAACAAAAACTTCCACCGATTCTCTCTTCTCCCTCTTCTTCTTCTACTTCATTTTCATTGTTTTTCAAAACCAAAACATCGTCGATTAATCGACGATTTCCGAAAAAAAAAATTACGATTAATTCTATAAAACGCGATGGAACGAAAAAAGAACAAAGGACCGAATCCTAGAAGCTTCAAAGAATCAGGAATCGATATAGACAAAGTTTACGAAATCTCTTCATCGAACCCGAAAACGAAGAGAGCGAGTCAAGAAGAATTACAGGCTCTTAAAGAGGCGCAGAAGAAGAAGAACCAACCCCTGGTAACGAGAATGAGGTATTGCATTTGAAATTTGGTTGATTTTTCATTCCAATTTGATGATTTTCAACCCGACAGTTCTCAACTGTTTTCCAGAATCGTTCTATGTTAGTGTCGATATCCACCGATTGTTCAAAGTGTTCATCTTCTGGAACTGCAGCAGATGAACAATCGTTGTATGTTTTTAGTATTTTAAACTGATTATTGTCCATCGTTCTATATTCAATTGAACATAAACCGATTAGTTTTCCCTCTAAAATTTAGAAATTAGCCTTTTCGAATTCTAGGGCACAATCGTTACAATTTCGCATGAATAATCAACGAAAGAATTATGCCATAATCGTTTCATCTTTTGTTTTTCGTAAGCCGATATAAGTTGTTATTCGTTATATATATTGTCTTATGTACGCCGATTGACAAAAATTTTCAGGCTAAAAAACTCCCAAAGTTTCTTAGCCTCAATCGTTGATTGTTTCCATGTGAATAAACCGACTGGTTTGAGACAGAAATGAATCGTTTAATGTTCATAAACATGTTCACCGTTTATGTTTTCCTTTCTAAATCGTTTTATGTTATTGTTTTTGTGAGCCGATTAATGTAGTAGACAAATCTTGATTTTCCTGTGACTCCATAATCGTTGTTTGTAAACACTTAATAAAGCCGATTGATATAAATACGAATATATAATCGGTTTATATTTTCACAAATGTCCAACGTTTTGTTTCCTTGGGTTTCTAATCGGTTTATCTTTGATGTTATTTGAACCGATTGTTGTCTGTGTAACTGTTAATTTGTTTCTTGTTTTGTATTGTAGGGAAAACATGAAATCCAACACACCACAGGCTAAGGGTAAAGAGGTTGTCAAGAAGAAGAGACAGGATCCTGTTGCAGATGCTGCCGTCACACAAGTTAGATTGCCTCCCCGTCGAGAGGGTGGTGCACCTTTGAGTGCTGTCAGTCGTAAAACTGCTGCTAGACAGCTTGATGTCGATCAACCTATCTCTGATTCAACAGCAACAACAGTTGAAGAACCACAAGAAGAAGGTCCAACTGATGCAGTTGAAGAATCACAAGAAGAAAGGCCAACTGGTGTAGTTCAAGAATCACAAGAAGAAGGGCCAAATGTTCAACAACCAGCGGGTGAAGAATTGACTGTTGTGGAGGCAGCTGAACAACCTGAACAACAAGCACAACAACCAATACAAGAAGAGGGTGGACAACAGGAGGCTGAAGAAAAGAAGGCTAAGAAACAAATGAGGAGTTACATGCCAACCGAAGAGCAGATGTTTCCCGACGAGGAGCTAGGTGCACCTTTGGATAATATGGACGTCTTATGGGGCTATGTGGGTAGTTGGGCCAATATCGTTTACAGAACCATCGTAAGTATCTCATTTAGTTCTATTTTTCTTCGTTTATTCATCCAACATAACTTCATTTTATGTAACAAAACATATCAACGTTTTGTAGGGCCACGAGGATGCAATACGTCTTCTCAAACACCAATCGGAGGCGGGAAAGATGGATATGTGGCCCTTGGAAAGGGTAGGTGAACGCCCTGAGAATCCTAAAGATTTGGAGGCGTGGTTAGCTAGCGGTGAAGCCCCTCAAGTGGTAGAGATCGTCAAGAACTCGGGGTTGTATCCTGCCATTGCCAGTACTTCCACAGTTGGATATGACAAACCACTTGTTTCTGCCTTCGTTGAAAGGTATTATGCGGAGACAGATTCTATGCACTTCCATTTTGGCGAGATGACCATCACTCCGGATGATGCTCATGAGATTACAGGTCTAAGTATCGAAGGCAAATCAGTTAGGAGCATCGGCTTTACCAAGGACATGGACTTCCTCAAGGACGTGGAAGGCGCCCCCACCGACTCCGCCTTCGCCAAGGACCTTCATTGGGATCTTATCTATGCTTTTACCGAATCCAAATTGGGTTGGGACAAGGCGAAGACCAATACAGAGATGTGGTCTGGAAACCAAAGGTCGAAGACATTCCAATTGAAATCTCTGGGACCAATTCATGGGGACTCTGCGGCTACATGAGAATGGAAAGTTGGATTCCAAGCGGGTCACTGCGACAGCCACTGCGTACATTCTCTACATCTTGGGAAGTGTCATATTCCCCGACACATCTGGTTCTCGGGTGAATGCCACCTATGTGCAGTTTTTGGCTGACTTGGATAGGTTGAATGAGATCTCATGGGGCACTGCTTGTCTTGCATTCTTGTTGAATGAGATGAGAAAAGCTTCTAGGGCGAAGAAGGATCAAATTGGGGGCAGTATGCCTTTACTTCAGGTAATCCATGTACCTTCATTTTTCGTTATCCAAAGATTATAGTATACTTAGTATCTTATACTCCCATGCTTCACTTGTAGGCGTTCATATATTTGCACTTCCCAGAGTTTGCCGAAAGGGCGCTGCCGAACCCCGATTGGAAAGAGGAACACTATCTAGGGAGAAAATACATGTACAATGGGAAGCCCTCGGGACAAGATCGAACCTTGATTGAGATTAGGACTCGATTGGACAACTTGCCCGTCGAGAAAGTTGTCTTCGATCCTTACATTAAAAGGAGAGAAGAAGGACACAGTGTTCGTAGCCGCATACAAAAGTACTTTGGACCTCTGTTTCACCCCACCGGATATGTTTTCTACAATCCGACAAGAGTGGCTCGTCAATGTGGTGGTGTACAAAACGAACCAATCGAAGAGGCGCTCGGATTGGGTGACTTGGATAGGGACAAAAGTCTGGCCTATGATGGTTCAATTCAAATTGTGCACACACCTCCTTGTACATCCACTGATTGGGACAACAGAGCTGAGCATTTGGTCCGCCTTGATGCTCCTATTTTTCCGAATGATTGGGTCTTCCCTGGATATATGGAGTGGTTGAAGAGGATTTCCCATCCTCATGTTATACGCCCTGATAATAGAAAGTTGATTGCTGATCCAAAAGAAGCCGTCGATGTATATGTAAGTATTCGCTTGTGTCCTATTAAGTTTAATCATTATATATATGTACTTAGTGTATGTTGTATGATTGAAAACAGAGACCTCGAGTCGGCAAAATGATCAAGGAGTTCCAGACAGAGCTTGTGAAAGGTGGTATAGATAAGAGGAGTGAGAGGATCTTGAAGAAAGCTCTAGACCAATTGTTGAACCTGGAGAATAAACGACGTGGAGATTTGTTTGGAAAATCTCAAGAACCACCACCGGAGAGGGCAAAGCGCAAGACAAGGGGGGATGAAGCCACAACAAGCGCTGCACATGAGGATGCACAAGAACCACGACCTAAACGAGGTCGTGGTGGTGGAAGAGGTCGTGGTGGTGGTGAGGCTACACAAGACGCACCACCAGCTAAAAAGACTCGAGGTGCTAGTACCAGTGCTCGTGGAGGTCGCGGTGGTGGAAGAGGTTGTGGTCGTGGTTAAACTCATAATAGTTTGAAAACACTTGTTTGAATTTGTTTATGTCGACTTAAAACTTGTTTTAACTTTGGTTGTTTCGAATTTAAACTTCTTTGGTATGTTTGTGTAGGATGCTAACTTTGGTTGCTAGTTTATGTGAATGAATGTGGGTTGTGTACTTAGATTTCTGTCAGTTTTTATGGCTTAATTGGTTTACGTTGGTGTATAGGTCGAACGATTGTCTGGCAATTTTACTCCAAAAATTGTCAGAATATACAATCGTTCTATAATATTGCTTTCCAAAAACGATTATCGACTTCCAGAGAGATTCATATTTTAAAATCGTTAGATGATGGTTTTAAGATACACCGATTAAGAATGCTCAAGTATTTGAATCTCCTGTGTACACATAATCGTCCTATGATGGTTTTCAGATACACCGATTAAGAATGCTCAAGTATTTGAATCTCCTGTGTACACCTAATCGTCCTTTATGTTCACTAATTTACACCGATTATTTTAAAACTATCGGCCAATAAATGTGCATAGATACACCGATTGATTTGGTTAAATTTCTGGGCAGAGTAACAACAATCGGCTTACTTTGGTAATAATATGCACCGATTGTTCGAGAACCCAAGCATAATCGGCTTAAGTTTCCATATATATAGACCGATTGTGCGTTGTTCAGATTCAAGATTTGGTTAAAAAAAAACTTGGGTGATTCTCACGTTGATCATGTTTGATAATTTTTAATCTTGTTTTGATATGAGAGTTAAGACTAATTAATCTTGTTTAGACTCTAATCATGTAATTAGCAACTATTTAAGAAAGGGTAAAACAGTCATCTTTTATAAGGGGTTTTCCGATTTTGCTATATAACAACCGCCGGAATTATTTTTTCATGGGGCCAAATACTAACGTATGGGGCCAAATTTAGGGAGGATATCAAAGGTACATGTACACAGTGTCAGTGGCAGATGTGGAAATTAGTGTGGATGGGCTTGGCACATTAATTGGGCCTATCTAAAAATTTCTCCCTGGGCTTGGCACATTATTGGTGTCAACATAAGTGTAGTAATCAATCTTATAATCATTCAGGAA
>JAJJMA010153384.1:0-12775 GCA_023529015.1 Papaver nudicaule
AACGGTTGAGTAGTTGATATTCTCTGAACTCTGCCTTCTAGTTTCAACCATTTTTTTTTATAACTGAGATAATGACCTCCCATTGTGGTCGCCAAATGTTTTAGGTGTAAAACAATAAAGAGAATTTGAGGGTAAAGTGGGAAATTGTATTGGTATTCGAGAGGTCAAGATCGAACAAGACTCGCCTAAACCAAGAAATGGCCGTTCGAGTATTGCTTCAGTTACAAAAAGAGGAAATAGGTTGGTTTAAGGGAGGGAAGCCGAGAAAGATGAGATCAGAGAATTTGCTATAATTGTTGTGTTGTGAATAAAGTTGTTAAAATAATGCTTTAAGTAAAGCTAGGATGTATATTCATTTCTCACTAGATATTGAATGTTGAATGAGATGAATTAATCAATTATTGATGAGATGAATGAATTGATTTCAAAACTGGTCGAGTGACCTATTTATAGCAATAGAATTCCAACTGATCTCGTACGAAGTGGAAGAGTGGAAAAGTGGAGAGAGTGGGGAAACGTGTTAAGAGTCTGACGCCTAATAATTAGGAAAGATTAACAACCCACTTTCTCTTCCCATCTTTCTAGCAACGTTCACACGACTTAGTTTCTTTCCCGTTGAGTGATTGTGCCGTTGCAATCACACGTGTCATAGACCGCCAAACCAAAACCCTAAAGAATATCCCCCCATTGTAACTTACTTGATTCTCGTAAGATTTGTTAAGTACTGAATACTTGTTGAGTCAAAGATGACTAGGTGCAAGTCGTACCATTTAATATGTTGGTAAACTTATGACTTTGCATGTAAACAGAGAATTAAGCGATAAGCTTGTGTATCTCTTTCAGGCTTTCTGGAGGTGGGTCATTCCTCTCAGAATGGTCTAAGGATTTAACCGGGCAATCACCATTTAGACCAATAAAATAGTCTAAGGATTGAGTTATGCAATCGCCGTTTAGACTGAGGGGATATCAGCAACCCTCTGTGGCAATGGTCAAGTAAGTATGACTCTTCGTATGCCATAAATATGGAAAATTGGCTTGCGGCGTATAGAGCACCAATTCCCTGAGTAGTAGAGGCATAAGAATGCCTAAAATAATAATAAATCATAGCCATGAGCCATGATTAAGAAATATAACACTGATTATAGGAGCAAGTCTATAATCAGGAGAAAAGTTAGGATATGCTAACATAGCATAGCCATAACCGAGAATGCATGAGCATTATCAATCCAAGTCCTAAAAAGTAGGATAGAGAATAGTAATAAGCTATATATCATTAGTATAGTAAGCTTAATAAGAAGTTGATCATAGGATTTATAGAGATGGGCCATGGCGTTACGCCATGGCCAGATTTCTAGACAGTTTGCACGTCACTTAGTCAAAAAATCGCCCAGGTCAGCCTATATTTCCTAAAACTACGAATTTTTAGTATGTCATAGAAAACTTACAGATGAACAACTTTCATGAAGGAAGTTTTTCCTAATTCATTACGGATTAGACCGTATTTCGCATTCTTTACAGTACTTCGTAATCGGCCAGATTTCCGAATTTGCTTAGGAAAATAGAAACGCTATGGAACCAATGAGATCATAACCTAAAAATTAGGGTTTGGGAATGGTAGCAAGACCTAAAATTCAGGGTTCCATCAGGGTTCCAAGCCATGTCCTACAAATAAGGGTGCAAGCATGACACCAAGCCTAAATAAAAGTTTGGGAATGACACCAAACCGTAGCTGAAAAATAGGACATGACCATGGCATCACGCCATAGCCCTAGAAAATAGGATATGATCATGGCCCCACGCCATGCTCCCCAAAAAAAAAGGATTTGGCTATGGCTCTATGCCATGGCCCTAGAAAATAGGACACGACCATGACATCACGGCCTTAAAAAATAGGATTTTGCCATGGCTCCACGCCATGGCCTAAAAATTAGGATGTGGCCATGGCCGAAATTTTAGGACTTGGCCATGGCACTAGTGCCATGGCCGATAATTTAGGATTTGGCCATGGCATCGCGCCATGGCTTAGAATTAAGGATTTGGCCATGATATCACGCTTGGCCATGGCACTAGGCAAATTAGGATTTGGCCATGGCACTAGGCCATGGCGCTAGGCCATGGCCGTGGAAATAGTAGTAGGCCATGGTCGTGGAAAATAGTAGTAGGCCATGGTGCTAGGCCATGACCGCGTAAATAGATGTAGGCCATGGCGCTAGGCCATGGCCATAAAAATAGGAGTTGGCCATGGCGCTAGACCATGGCCGTGAACCTAAAGTATGGCCATGATAGCCAATCCTCTTATCCCCTATTTTAAGATAAATTCTAACCTTGCCTTGAGCCATCCTTGTCGCCTCTCTAAGCCACAGCCAACAATGATGTTAGAAATTGACGCAAAATTACTCTTATAACCTTCTCATAAAAAACCACCATCGACAAAGTGATATTTTGGGGGATTCACTCTTGCTTTGCTCACAGGAGGAGATTTCGATTGCACAGATGACAACAAAAATGCGAGTGCCTACAGATGTTGGGCATTCGCATGACCAATGAGTTCTGACTACTGGAATCCACAATTGCAACTTCATAATTGTAGGATTCGTTTTTTGGGAGATTCACTGATACCTTGGGTGATCATGAAGTTATCTACTTTTGTTTTCTGGTGCAGGTTTCGTATGTCTGGGTATGTTTAATCTATGTTAATAGTTGTTCCTTAGTGTGTTTAATTTATGTCAGTAGTAGGTCGTTGGTGTTTGCCGATGTTCTGCTCCCACATTTCACACTACAATGTGGTGAGTTGTCTTCTCAACATATCAGGTCACTCCTTTGGGTGGCCATGGCATATGAAGGCTAGGACTTTTACATCACCTTCCACACTATGCCTACTTTGAATCGCGGATGGCAGTGTTATATTTAGTGCTTTTGTAACTCATGGAATCCTTGTACATGATTATGTGATCAAGCTTTTAACCTCTTTTGTACTGTGCTCACCATGATTATCGATATATAATGGGCTCTAGCCTTTCCTTCGCAAAGAAAGATTGCAACTTACATGATGATTGTATTGTTTGCAAAACTAGTAAAGGTTTTGACTTTGAAAAGGTATTATACAAATTTTATTATCTCTCGAAATCACAAAACCTTTAATATATGTATTTATAAGTCACTAGAATCAAGTGCCACTAGAAACTACCACATGAAGCGTGTAGATTTCCAGAAAATCCCCCAAAACCATTACTCCCTCCGTTTCTTTTATATAGGCGGAAATGTGACTTTTTCATGTTTCAAATTATAGGCGGAGTACAATTATCAAGGCAATTTTTTACAGGTTATACCCCTATTAATACTACATAGGTAATTGTGTTATGTATAAGACAAAGGGCAAAACAAGAAAAAACATGTAAATTTATGAATTCAAAAATGTTTTCTTAATCTAAGAGAATTGGTCCCTCCGCCTATATAATTGAAACGGAGGGAGTAATAAAATGCCTATGAAAAATTGCAAATCCTTGAAAATCCCAAATCACTAACCCACTATAAAGCCTAGTTAAATGACATGTTACATGACCCGTAAATGTGATTTGGTTGGATGACCTGTAATTTGGTTGGCACTAGGAGCCCTTGCTTGTTGAAAGGACAAAATATCCGGAGAAAGGCAAAAATTTATGAAAAATAATCTCTTAGTGGCTTAATTTGAAGAGTGAATCAAATAGTTGCCTATTTTGGATGCGTGCCATTCCATTGCAGACTTCATCAAAATTTATATCCTGACAAACTTTATCCACACCAAAACATACAAGGAACTCTAAACAAAGAGATTACCTAGGTAAAAACACTAGACAGATTACGAAATAACCATAAAACAGTTTTTGGTTTTTTATGCGGCATAAGACAGTTCTTGAAACACTTAGAGAAGTATTCAGTAAAGTAGAAAGAGCAAAAAGGAAGGCAATAAACACAGTTCAAATACATAGACACAGTCTTATCAAATGCTAAGAATAACAATAAAAAATATCCTATTCGGGTACCACAAACATCAGCAGCAACTCAAAATAACTTAAATAGCTTCCCATCCACAGCATACTGCTAAGACACTCATCAACCCAGCAGGGATCTATTGTTGATTTTCTCTGCGCCTAACATATCGGGTTCTGTCATTGTATCTGGGTCTATTCTGAGCTCTCTGGGGCACTGGCTCCACCCGCCTCTGTCTCTCAGGCGATCTTTGAACTATCTCTCCATTTACAAACAGTTCAGCTACAAAATAGAAGAACCGCAACTCGCAATGTTAATGCTTCATATTGATTCAATGAACAAACAAAAGAAAAAAGAGCTAACTAAGTAAACACAGTTCAGACTCTCTTTCTCGTTGCATGTTACAAGAGATATTAACTACACATTTAACGTTTACAAGCGCGAAACACCCCCCTCATTAATGTCTACAACAATATTTTGGGTGTCAAAAGGAACAGGTATAAAAATTGTAGATGAACTTGAAAAACAACTGCCAAAAGGCATAAAAAACCTATACAAAGTTTGCGTGTTCCTTCGATATGCTTAGCTACAGGTTTCCTGGGTCCTACAGATATGAATTGAAAAGTATAACATTATGAACATGCAAGACACAACTTATTCTTAGTCATATATGGATTTGGGTAAACATGAAGTACTGAGCTTCAAAAGATTTGCACATGGGCCAACAGTCGACACCACTAGATAACGGATGCAGAAGACAGCACAGGAAGTACTGCGAAACAAATAAAAAAACAGAAAAGTAAGATTTTCCTTCTAGTGTTAATCAAAGCTTACCTCCGTAGTCCTTATTCTCAGCGTCCACATAAGAATCTGGAAGCACAAATAGAACACCTGGCAAACCTGTAGATAATAAAAGCAAGCAAGCCCAAGTAAGGATAACCCCATTGGCTATAGCAGATCATAGTTGCACACCCAAATACTTGACCAAGAAAAATAAATTGCTAAACAGACTAACCTTCAAGCTTATTTGAGGTCTCCTCGTCAATCTCACATCCAAAACCAAAATACCTTTCACATGAAACATTGTATATCTTTCTCTTTGCTTCTTCCTCACTGTATTCATAATGCCAAACCAACAATGACTACGTATGCAAACATAGTAAAAAGAGAAACTTTAAAAGCTCCTAAGCTAAGTGATGATTACATGGTAGACACATGAATCAAAGAGATAAATCTAAGCAAATAGAGAAGATCAAGAAACAGAAAATAGTTGAAATCACACAGATATCTCAGAATCTGGAAGCAAATACAGAAGTTCAGTAAACACTGTCAACTGTAACACCTTAAACTTTTAATGTTTTGGGTGGTTCATCAACGCGAACGGAACTAGCAATAACTTATCTACAAAATCTTAGAAAAGAAAAAATCAAAACCCCAAAAGTTGTGAATTCCATGTATATCTTTGAAACAATGAAATGATGGCAAACCAACAGATACAAACATGAGAAAACCCTGAATCCTAACATAACAAACCCAAACCTAAACCTATCAGCCCCAGTTACAAAATGATTTATTCTTCATAGTACCTTAGAAGAACCTTAAACCCTAGTCAAGAGGCACTCAGGCACAAATAAAATGACAAAAACTTATCCACTAAAGAAAACCCTAAATCTCCAAATTAAGAATTGCATACGCTCCAAATCGAAAATACACAACACAAACCCATAATCTCTAATTTAGAGAAGAAAAAAAAATCAATTTAGGAATTTAACTTTATATTTTACCTTCCAAGAACCTTCGCTAGGGTTTGGACATAACAATCAATCATCTTTTGTTTATCAGCACCTTCACCACCAGGTGTATCCATAACAATAAGCCAATGTTCATAATCACAACCAGGAAACAATGGTGCCATTTCAGTAGGAGGACGATCACTATAATTAGAACCAGAATTCATAGGTGAATATGAATCAGAACCAGAGCGATTAACTCTACATCGTATAGTATTCAAGCGAGATGCACAAGGTGTAACTAGTTGAACAGCATGGGATAGAAGAACTGAATGTTGTCTTTTAGGTCTAATGAAACCAGGAAGTGGGAGTGATTTAGTGGTTACTGATGAGAAATATGATGATGAAAAAACACGACTTGGGAGAGATGTTGAAGTGGGTTTTGTGATTATAGCTCTTGCTAACGCTGCAGCCATGGTTTAAGGGTTTCTTCAGAAGAGACCGAGAGAGATGCAGAACAAGGGTTTTGGTTTGGTTTTCGAGAGAAATGATAGTATTTATCTTCTTTTATTCTCATTTTATTATTATTTATCCTGGTATCATTAGGGGCTATCTAAAAGAATTTGGGGCTACCTACCGAGTAGTTGTAATAGGAGCTACCCAATATATTTTTCACTACTCGGTAGCTTGAAAAAGTAGCCCCAAATTCTTTTTAGTAGCCCCTAATGACGCAAGGTTATTTAGGCTGAGTTTGGTATTCGTGTCAGTTTTTCAAAAGCGCTTTTCAGCTTTTAAAAGTTGTGTTGTGCTTTTTTGAAAAAGCTGCTGAGTGTTTGGTAAACCATAAATAAAAAAAGTAAAGCAAATTAAAAAAATTATGTAATAGCGTTTGGTAAATATCATGTCCAACCATTGTTATTGTTCAAAATGACAAAAATGCACATACTTTTCATAATTAAATATTTTTACATTTATTCTTAGTTTTATTATTGATAAATATGTTTTATTGATTTCCCTAATACCAGTTAACCTTCCATTAAACTTTTAGCAATTTAGAATATAATTCGCATTTCATGATTATTATCAATAAAGATCAAGAGATATTGAGAATAAAATTTTATAGTATTAAAGATTTAAGGGTATATTTTGTCATTTAATAATTATTGTAGGGTTATAAAGTGAAATTAACATTGACATATTTTTTCAAAGTGCTTTTCAGCTTTTAAAAGCTCCTCCTGGGGACCTTTTAAAAGCTGGCCTAAATCCAAAGTGTTTTTCCAGAAAAGCACTTTGAAAAAATTTAACCAAACACCAAGTTGAAAAAATATTGCCTAATATAAATTTTGAAAGTGCTTTTAAAAAAAAAACAATACCAAACTCAGCCTTATATGCTCGGTATTTCAGAGTTCCTTTTGGGCTCCAGCAATGCGAAATTGGGACTGCAAGTGGATTAAAATGTAAAAAGGGTGGGATAAAAAGTGCATATTTTATATGATTATTTTATTACAAGGGATTTGTCCGTGCCGCAGACGGCACGAGATTGTTCAATATTGTACGTCTATTCCGT
The DNA here is from genome assembly GCA_023529015.1 of Papaver nudicaule. NCBI lineage: Eukaryota > Viridiplantae > Streptophyta > Magnoliopsida > Ranunculales > Papaveraceae > Papaver > Papaver nudicaule. The sequence goes on from JAJJMA010153384.1 coordinate 7,267, forward strand.
TGAACTATGTTTTTCTCCTTTTCATGTCGCCTCAAACACCCCAAATTTTAGAATACTCGTTGCCCTGTAAACTTGCCCTGACAAACAGTTTTATGTTTTATTTAGTTTTGCATTACATATCTCAATTTTGTGTGATTACATTTAGTTATTGGTTCCAATTTACCTCATCGCGGAGCATCGTACAATATTCCCGTAATTCTGATCCCCTTCTTGTAGTTTTTTCTACAGTAGGTAGAGATCATAATCCAGTACCTGATCATTTGTTGCATTCTTAATACCGTATATTGTTTCAATCTTTAGTTACTGATCTTCATAGATGGACTTTCTATAATTTCTCCATAACACTTGTGGTTATTTCGGAGAGCATTCCGATAGTATATTCTGAATAGCAGTCGTTGGTTGCATCTCATTTCCATCAACGCCGCATCTTCCTTTGTTTTATCCCATTCCCTGTCGTCCTTTCATACCCTCAGCTTTATATGTCGATTTAGATGTCCAGATAATGTTTCCCTTTCCTCCTTTCTCTGTAAATATTCGTTCATCATGTGTCTACATGCTTATTGAATTGTTAGACATCAGATTGATTAATTAGCTATATTATTAATTCTTGGCGTATGTACTTGATTGACTTATCCTTGACGTTGGTAGTGCTTCCACTAATTTGATAAGTATTTAAGTTTTTTTGAAATATTTACGACAGCATATAAATTCTTAATTAAACTTTAATCTCTCACAAAAATTGGTACACAGGATACGAAACACACCTACGAATGTTTCGAAATTTCTGAAACCACATGACGCACCTACTAACATGAAAACAATCTCAAACAAACTTATTAATTTCACTCTCCAGTTACATATCGCATCTGTAGATGCATTATAATCTGAGATGATTATTGTCCACTAATATTAAAACACATGCCTTTGTGTTATTTATTTGTTATTGCCATCTTCAGGTTGAGTGTCTTCGTTACACATTGCACGTTTGATGATGAATTATTGTTTCAAATAAAAAATTTCACCCTCGTTTATTGTCTACGCCTTATTCTTTTTGTCTTTTGTAGTGTATGTGAAAAGGAGGGGATACCGAGATACACCAATAACTTTTAAATTTTGTGAACCTAGTTGATTATGGTTGTTTGAACGATCTCACAAATCAATATTCAAACAACAACCTGAGTATAGTTCATAGAACCGAACCCTAACAAGAACGCGGTTCTTGTAGATCTCAACAGAGATGGATTCACTCAAAGGTTATGAATCAACGAACTTGCAATTACTTCAATTATATAGATCATAGACAATATACTGCGGAAGGGAAAAGTAACGTAGCGGAAACGTATAAGTTGGATAAAAGTTTCAATAAACGATGAAAACTAGTGTGAGATCAATAGATTCACAAAAGTAATAGGTGAACTAGAGAATAATAACTAAGAAATAACTTTGATAAATCAAATAATAATATTGAATGTGTGTTCTCTACAATACCAGGCCTTCTTATATATAGGCTTAAAGCTTCCTAATAATACTAGAACTAAGAAAAGGAAATCAAACTAAAGTAGGAAATCAAACTAAACTAGGAAATAAGCCAAAGCTAGGAAAAAGAAATCATAAATAAAGACATAAACTATAAATAGATAACTGTTTGACCAAGTCAAACAAACAGTGGTGACTTTGTCAACTGGATGTTCTACATCAGGCTCCCCTTCTTGAAGAGAACTCGACCTCGAGTACGGTATAGGAAGAGACACATCGTCGCCGGGAAAATAAGGGAAGATATCCTGACGTTAAATGTAGACGAGATGTTCATATTGGCTGGGAGGTCAACGACATACGCACTGTCACTAATCTTCTTGAGAATCCGTATAGGTCCAATCTTCTTGTACTTAGTCTTGTTGTAGGTACCCGTAGGAAAACGGTCCTTGCTCAAGTATACCATAACAAGATCACCAACATCATAAGACCGAAAACGACGACGAAGATCGGCATCTAGCTTATACTTGGCTTTTGCAGCTTCCAAGTTCTTCTTTACCGTGTTATGTAGCACTTGTAGAGATTCAATCATGTGATCGGCTGCAACGTTGGAACTAGGAATAGATGGTAAACAAACGATATCCAATGTGTGGTAAGGAACCTTAGAATAAACGATTTGAAACGGAGCATAACCGGTAGATCGATTAGGAACCGAGTTATAGGCAAACTCGGCTTGAGCTAGAGATAAATCCCATTGTCGAGGCTTCTCTCCGGATAAGCAGCGAATAAGATTGCCTAAAGTGCGGTTCACCACTTCAGTTTGAGGGTGAGCCGTGCTGCTAAATTGTAGTTTGGTTTGTAAACGAGTCCAAAGTGTTTTCCAAAACCAACTTAAAAACTTGGTGTCTCTATCAGAGGTAGTGCTCTTAGGAATTCCATGTAAGCGAACGATCTCTCGGAAGAATAGATTTGATGTAGTCACCGCATCCATAGTCTTCTTGCAAGGAATAAACGAGCCATCTTTGAAAATCGATCAACAACTACAAAAACAGAATCGTGAGCTCGTTGAGTTCTTGGTAAACCTAGCACAAAATCCATTGATATATCTTCCCAATGAGCATCTGGTACGGGAAGAGGAATGTATAGTCCCGTGTTTTGTACATGTCCTTTACTACGTTGGCAAATCATACAACGTCGCACAAATTCATTAACATATTTTTTTAGAGAACTCCAGAAGTAACGAGCTTCCACGAGAGAAATAGTTTTATCTCTCCCAAAGTGGCCAGAAAGACCACCACAATGCAACTCCTTAATAAGGTATTCACGGATGGAACCATCGGGAATACATAAACGGCTGTCTTTAAATAGAAAACCATCATGTAAAGTAAAGTCACCGATACCTTGTTGTTTGGAGGAACACTTTTGCCATAGTACGGAGAAGTCGGGATCGGTAGAGTACAAATCCTTAAGGGAGTCGAATGCAATTACTTCAGCACGAACAGTAACGAGAAGTAACTCACGAGCGCTATGATTAGTAAAACGGCTAAGTGCATCGGCAACCTTATTGTTCAAACCAGACTTATGCTGAATAGAGAATGTATATTCCTGCAAGGTAGAAATCCATCCTGAATGCATCCGATTTGATGGAGTTTGATTCTGAATGCACTTGAGTGCTTGGTGATCAGTGTACAAGACAAAATCCTTATGTATTAAGTAATGTATCCACTTCCGTAGCGCACGAATCACCGCATAGAATTACAATTCATAGGTAGACCACTTTTGACGAGCTTCTGTGAGGCTTTCACTAAGAAATTCAATATGCTTACCTTCTTGAGATAAAACTGCATCAATACCTTGTTTTGAAGCATCACAATGAACTTCAAACAGTTTGTCAAAGTCAGGTAGTGCAAGAATGAGAGCAGAAGTATGCTTTTGTTTTAATAGTTGAAAACTTGATTCGGCTTCATTAGACCATATGAACTGCTTGTTCTTCCAACTGACAGGGATGGGAGATGCAATGGAGCTGAAATCTCTTATAAATCGACGGTAGAAAGAAGCTAAACCATAAAAACTACGATTTTCAGATGCTGTCTTTGGAGTAGGCCAATCCCGAATAGCTGTAATTTTCGAATCATCTACTTGTATCCCTTCAGCAGAAACAACATATCCCAAAAATACAACCTTAGTGGTGAAAAAGTGACACTTCTTTAGATTGATAAACAACTCATTCTCCCGGAGAGCATTGAAAACAGACCACAAGTGAGAACGATGTTCCTCGTCGGTTTTTGAATAAATAAGGATGTCATCAAAATAAACCACAACAAACTTACCAATAAAAGGTTGTAGGACCTGATTCATAAGTCGCATGAATGTGCTTGGAGCATTGGACAAACCAAAAGGCATAACAAGCCACTCGAAGAGACCATCCTTTGTTTTAAACGCAGTTTTCCACTCATCCCCGGGCTTAATTCTGATTTGATGATACCCGCTCTTGAGATCAATCTTTGAAAATATCTTAGAACCCAAGAGCATGCCAAGCATATATCATCCAATCTTGGAATAGGAAAACGGTAGTGAATGGTGATTTTATTAACAGCTCTACTATCAACACACATACGCCAAGTGCCATCTTTTTTAGGCACAAGAAGAGCTGGAACGACACAAGGGCTCAAACTAGGTTGTATGAAACCTTTGGACAACAACTCATCAATCTGATCGCGAATAATAACATGTTCCTTAGGGCTCATACGGTAGTGTGCAAGGTTAGGTAAACTCGTACCGGGAATGAGATCAATTCGATATTGAATATTTCTCATCGGTGGTAGAGAATTGGGCAATTCAGACGGTAGAACACATGCAAACTCATCTAGCAACGATTGCACTTGTGTAGGAATGGCCGTAGGAGGGTCAGGAGAGGAAGGGTGCACAAGTAAAGCATAAACGGTACCTAATTCTTGCGCATCAACCATTATATCCGGCGAAACAAACATTGTGACATCTTCTTGTTGAAGACTTGGCTTAGGCTTCGCATAAGATGGTTGCAAGATGACCTTCTTACCGTTATAGATGAATGAATAAGTATTAGCCTTACCTCGATAAGTTACATCTACGTAATGTAGCCATGGGCGACCAAGTAGTAGATGGCAAGCAGTAATATCCACGACATCACAAACCACTGTCTCATTGTATACTCCAATTTTGAAAGACACAAGACATTGAGAGTCCACGTTCTTTTTGCTATTATCATCAACCCAGCCAATGAAATATGGTGCAGGGTGTGGATGAGTAGGCAATTGGAGCTTAGTGACTAGTCTTGAAGAAACAATATTTTGACAACTACCACTATCAATGATCATATCGCAGACTTTGTCTTGCACCCGACATTGACTACGAAATAGACGATTACGAGTTGTAGAGTCTACACGAGGTATGGATAATAGATTTAGAATAACACATGAGATAACTTCACCTTCTTCTCAGTAAGTATCAATAGATTCCAGTTTCTCTTCAAATTCCTCAGGTTCTTCACCATACACATTAATACCCTCTTCTTCAGTCATCAATGTACGACGGCATTGACTTGATAGGTGTCCGGTTTGCTGACACTTGTAACATCGATTTCCCGTTGGGTATGCATTAACAGTTGGTGGAGGTGGTGGAGGTGGTATATACTTGGTGTGGGAAGGAAATGGTTGAGTGGAAGTAGGAGTTGGTGAGGGAGTATGAGACTGGTATGGTGAAGGTTGTCGTTTGGGGTGAAAAATTCTGAAATGAAGGTCTTCGAGGGCTCGAGAATGAGGATTTAGAGTAAGGTTTGGGGGAAGCATAAAAGATTCTATCTTAATGGCATTGTTTATGACCACATGAAAAGAAGTATATTGTTGAGTAGCTAACCTTTCTTGAATACTCCAATCAAGACCATTAATGAATCGTCCGATTATTTGATCAACCGTCTCATTCAGCTGATTCCGAGACAACAAACGGAAAAATTCAGTCACATATTTTTGTACTGTGCGGTTACCCTGACGACAGTTTT